>OX638369.1:130987725-131183449 GCA_951812925.1 Calliopum simillimum
TTATCCACTAAAGAACGTCTACAATATGCTCTTGGCATAACGCTTTGACAAATCGCTATGAATACTTGGGTTCACTGGCCTGTTGAGATTTACACAAAAGCGGTATATTATCCTCGGTATATGGTAGCGGGCGTTTCCAATAAATCCTTTTTACACCATCAATTCGATATGTCGAACCTACACCTTGCCACAAAAAAAGCACCTTTAGCTGCCATATCCAAGCTTCATAGTTTTGTGAGCCTTGCGTGGAATTCATCACTCCAGAGAATGTTGTACCATTTTTTTTCTCCCCGTGGTCCGCACCAGATTATATGAAATACTCCAAAGTTCTGCATTTTCATCAAATTTACAGTTCTAAGCAGAGGTGCATAGCAAGCAATCCTGTCGGGTAGATTTGCGCTAACTAATCGTATTCGAACGGTTCGTTATGAAACAACACTCCTTATTTCGCTTGCAATTGTTATGGATGACTTGAACGGATAGCGTTAAGCTTATGTAACGATGCGATTGTCGGTCACTGGTGAAGTTTATTTGGTACTCGTCGTGTTTCGGTGGATTATTCTGGTTTGAATGCATTTGTCATGAAATTATCAAACCGTCCCATTGCTCTGACAAGTTGGAAATTGACGGAAGTGGATATTGCCTATGCCCAGGAAATAGAAAAAGTCATCTACAGTAATGTCGGAACTTGGTATCGTTTATGCGCGGAAAAACGAAAAATTCATCATCAATAATATCGGATATTCAGGGTATTGAATGCGTTCTAATCAATTCAGTAAAATACGGGACCATAACTAACAAAATTTAATTATTTACTACCAAGTTTGTTGGGCACACCTATTATTCTGGCCATCCGAAATTGGTTATATTTTATGAATTAACCAAACGTTAAGTTATTTCTTATAGTTTGTAAGGACTTTTATTGTTTGTTTTGACGCTGAATTATGCTTATGTTGAAAACTTAATTATTCTTTGAGAAAAATTAAAACCTTTATGAAAGCAAAAATTTAAAAATCTGTATAGACGGAATTTTGCGAAAAATATTTTTTATTTATTTTAAATGGTCCTGGTTATACGTATATAACTTGATCGCCTCCGATACCTATTACTTTTTACAGACATCCGGAGGACTATAGTCATTTATGACCACAAGATCGCTTGTTACTCATCGAAATACATACTTACATAATGTCTGAATAAATCTTAAATCAAGTAAACTTCAAGTAACTTTAACTTTGACTTTTTACTATCACAAAATAGCTTAATAAATACAAAACAAATAAATATGTACATCGTTTTTCGAGCCCTAGCCGACAAAAAATCCTATTTTATAATTTTCAAAATGGCTTAGCATGTTCTGAAATCTGATTCAGTTTGGAATCGGAATGAAAGAAATCTTCAAGAGCTCCGCAGATGTCGAAGATATATCCGGAACTTTCGATGGCTATATCTCCGAAACTAAGTCCGAGATACCCTTTTTGATCACATATTTTTTTAAGGACTAAGAACTCAATGATAAAAAATTAGTTTCAGAATTTTAGCGAATTTCTAACTAACGTCACATGGCCTCCATATGACCTTGAAATATTTTTTCTCAGACGTTCTTGAAAAAAACGGACCCCGGACTCAGGACGTCAAAGTCCCTAGGAAACACATAGTCTGGTCAAAACGCCATGACATTTTTTTTTTTTTTTTTTGGTAAACCCATGTTATCAACTAATTCCTTATGTGCCTATAACATAAATGTAAAACCACAATGACACTTAACGTCATTTGAAAAAATTATGGCACGTTCTCATGATGACATTATGTACTTAGAAGTGACTTACGACATTTTACGACAGTTTACAAATTAAGGATCGATTCATATCACTGCTATAGTGATATAAGTTTCGTCTTCCGCCCCGAAGACTCATCAAAAACCTGGTTTTGTTTTGAGTTCGTAATGAGATTTATTATTATTTTTTACAGTTGTGACATCGGTTGTGCTTTGCATTAACGTAATAATTTGTGCCATATTGGGCTTAGGACGAATCCTTCTGCAATCCCGATTCTTAACTTACCATCAAATTTATGAAACAGTTTTAAAATTTGCTCCACATGTGACATGGGCCCTTTCTATTACGCATCTAATTTTGTACTTATTTCTACAAAAATCCGTTTCTTCTAGGTAAATATGAAAAAAAAAAATCTACTGAGTTTTATATTTATAATCTACCTTTTTTTTCTTTTAAAGGGATGCTCTCGGATGGGCAGTTTTATTGAATTTTCTTATATATGTCACATTACCGATTCCTTTATTTTGCGCAGGACTCACTATTGGGGTCATAACAGTATTTGTTTACTTTGTAGCGATAATTGGAGTATCAAAACGAGATCCATTCTTTTCTGAACAAGTATGGCCTGATTTGTTGTTCCGTATTCCAAAAAAATAATTTATTTAATGTTTTTTTTTTTATTTGAAAGGTGTCTGCTAATTTAATTTTGATTTTAACAGCCGCGGCCATTGGTTTGCTAAATTACTTTATGGGAGAAGCTAAGCAGAAGCGGGCATTTTTAGAAGCCAAAAAAAGTTTGGAAGTCAAAATGATAATTGAGGAACAATCTGCAGAACAGGTTTGTATATACTTTTAAGAGGCACATCTAAGCCCACTCTACTAATTCCACATTTCACTATTCTGAAGACAAACATTTTTTTTTTAGTTACTTAAATCAATCAATTAAATTAGAAATTTGCACACATACTTATGATGAGTTTCGGGAATGTGTTTCCCTTAGTGTGTTCCGATGCAAATATTTTTAACAGTTGAAAATTTGACATTTCTTAGGGTAAGTTTCTTCAGATGTCATCTTTCATTTCGCAATGAAACGTTGTATTTTATTAACTTGAAAAAGCAATTTTTAACAGGTATTTTTTTGAGTTGGTGGATTTCAACGCTGACATAGCTTTTGAACCTCTAAATGTTAATGCAAGATTGCTTGCATGCTGATCCAACTAACGCCTATACATGCTTCGATATTTCGATAAGTCACCTTACGATCTTCTTCAATTAGATTTCGCACAGCCTCGACATTTTATGGCACTACAGCAGTTTTTAGACGACTTTCGCGTGGGTCGTGTTTAAGTGAAGTTCGTCCGTGCTTGGACTCTTTTGATCAGTCATAACCCTCGAGAATTTTAAAAAATCATTTTTTGAATGAATTTCGTTCCATTTTTTTAATGAGTTCGTTTACAAGTTCAGAATTAAGGTTATAGTCCGAAAAGCTTTCGCTTACGTACGTTTAATGCTGGATTAGTTAACGAACACTCATGATGTTTCATTGCGAAATGAAAGATGACGTCTGAAGAAACATATCTAAAAAATTTCAAACTTTTCAACAGTCAAAAAGATTTGAATTAGAAAACACTATGGGTAGGGTAAGCTGGGGTACATTTGACACCGGGGCACATTTGACTTTGCCATTTTCGGTGTGAACACGCCTTTCGAACCAAAAACCTGAAACGCAGAAACATAACTAATTAAAGTGGAAGCAACGTTATGAACTTTGGCAGTTCTCTTTCAACTCCTCCCGCGCTAATACGCTTTTTTAACTTTTTGTGTATTTTTTTGTTATTTTCGACATCTTGTGCGCAAGGGTTTTGCAAATAAAGTTGTATTTTTTTTTAAAAGTAAGTTTGAAAATTTGGTAGCACTAACCTTTATAATTAATGGAATAAAAGTCTTTTTTATCAAGGTCAAATAGTTTTAATTTTAAAATATTTTTAATTCTTCAAGAGATTTTGGGGCACATTTGACTTTTGCCGAAGGGGCACATTTGACGTTCGTCCAGACATATGTTTGAGTATTTTAGAAGATTTTGTAGTGTTATCTTTTTAAAGATATGGTATACCATTATAAAATGAAGACGAACAGACGCGATGGCGATGAAAAAAAGTTAAATACGCTATTTCTAATGTCGGAAACCAGATAGAAACTCCGACTTCCGACACAAAATCCATTTCATTTGATTTAGATTTTTGAATAGATGCTTTCCAGGTCCTCTACCACTTATATTAATTTGAAAATCTGGATGGATGAATTCCCGAAGTAAACATATTACAAAAATCATCATTTATGCGAAGTTTTTAATAATTATCAAATTGATTGGAAGTAAGCCCCATCATGTGAAAGCGCTGCAGATATCTTGACGATGGTGTTACCCAAAATCCAGACCAAAGAAATTTCCATCAAACTGGGTATTAACAAACATTTTATGTTGATGTTTTCATTAGGGGTGTTGTTGGAAATTGTACTTTATACTTATATTTATATTGTCCTTGGGAAATCTGGCGAAAAATCCAAAAACCCATTTATTTATGTGGGAGATATTGTAGAAGTATTTAGCTATACTTGATCAAGATCAGTTGTTTGAGAAAAGTTTCACCATTAAGTTGGGTTTTTACAGGGTGCTCCATCTTTTATGTCGGTATGTAAACGCTGAATAACTTTCACATTTACCAACCGATTGATTGCATCAGATATGTTTTGGAAACGTCAATTCAGTACAATTTTTGCTATGGATCGCTTCACACCGAAACAACGCGCTGAAATAGTGACACTTTACATCGAAAACAGTCGTTCCATTGTGTTAACTCAACGTGGATATCGGAAAAAATATCGCGGCAAAAAGGCACCATCTGACAATACTATTCGTCGTTTCCCCCCCCGGACTTCTTTTTGTGAGGTTATCTGGAAAGCAAGGTTTACGCCAACCAGCCTCAAAATATTGACGAGCTCAAGGCAAACATTCGTGCTGAAATCGACGCTATAACACCAGAGATGCTCGGAAAGGTAATGGCAAACGCAGAAAAAAGGAGTCATTTTGTAATTGCTAATAAAGGTGGCCACTTAATTGATATTGTTTTCAAAAACTAGTCCAAAAAAATTGTAAAGACCAAAACTGAATAAAAATACATCACTTATAGAAATCGGTTGTTTTTTCTCAAAGTTATTCAATGTTTACATACCGACACAAAAGTTGGAGCACCCTGTATAAAACCGGAAACGAAGATGTTTGCCTGACACATTCACGCACTAAATACGTATTTGAAATCGACTTCTCACATTTATATATGAAATAAGTCTTCGTTAGTACATACATAGGGGAGGGGGGGGCTAGTGTGGACAATTTTTATATAATTACAAAATTATATATGTAAATATATCATTTTTGTAATAAAGTAATTTTTAGCGATTACTTATACCTCTTGCCTTCATAATTGCATCAATAGTTATGATTTTTTGTTTTCATAAATGCTTTATTAATGCATTTTAAAAAGAGCTTACATTTGTCCACACTAGCCCCGTATAAGGGGCTAGTGTGGACAACCATTGATTTAACTGGGGGCTAATGTGGACACCATAAGAAACTTGATAATTCATACAAAAACGTTAAGAAAGAGTTCAGATACATGTTTATTCAAGAAAATAATGATGTAATACAAATAATAATACAAATAAAAAATTAACTGCTATCCCATGTTGTATTTGGAGAAATTTATATCAAACTTCATATAACTTGCTGATCGAGATGTTCCCGGCAGTTGTTGTGCTTGCCACTATTTTATTTCGGTGAATTTGGCTGGTATCCGGTATATCGGGATACGTGAATCTATCGTTCTTTCTTTTTAGAAACGTTATATCGAAATCTTCAGAACCGTGGATCGTGATAATTTGGCCAATATAAAATACTTTTTGTCCACGTTGTTTCAAACTTCATATAACTTGCTGATCGCGATGTTTCCGACAGTTGTTGTGGTTGTGGCAGCTTTGCCACTATTTCATTTCGGTAAATTTCGCTGGTATCCGGTAAATCGGGATACGTGAACCTGTCGTTCTTTCTTTTTAGTAACGTACTTTCTTGGAACTGCTTTTAGAAATGGTCTGACGATATCTGGAGTCATTTCAGCTGCTGCGGACATGTCCACACTATCCCTATTTCAGTTGTCCACACTAGCCCCTTCATGTCTTTTTCAATAAAAATAGTTTTTTTTTAATCTTACGGTAAAGTTCTTCAAAAATAATTTCAATGGTTTAAATAAACACTATTTTAAGTTGTATTATCTATTAACACTACAGCAGAAGAATAATTAGTTTAAAAGTATCACTGAAATTACGAAACAACAAAAAAATTACTTTTTGCTGGGTAAAACACGTTCGGTCACGTTATCATGGAAAGCTGAACTGTCAACAAATGAATTTTTTTTTGGTGATGCAGAGTGCAAATACCAACTTGAAAAATATAAAACAGAAACAAAAAATTCAAAACGGAGCGAGAATTTGAATTTGTCCACACTAGCCCCCAGTCCACACTAGCCCCCCCCTCCCCTACTTATAATTTGTATTTATATGAAAAAAATATATGTATTAATGTTTTGTTTAATGTTTCTGTGTTATTTTTGCGAGTATCAAATGTGCCCCTTGCAATGTCAAATGTGCCCCGTACCTGGGGCACATTTGACAAAATGAGTTTTTTTGAAAAAATTTATAAAAGGACTATTAATGCAGTTTTTTTGGAATTTTTTTTTTATGGGTTTTCATCTTAAATAATCAATGTTTCAGAAATAGTAAAGAGTACTAAGATCGTGTGACAATTTTTAAAGATACAGGTCTTTGAAAATTTAGTGTCAAATGTGCCCCAGTCTCCCCTACTATATTCCCGAAGCTTATAAAACGCCTTGCGTATATTATAAAGTTCTCGCATTATATTGAATTATTGATAATAGCTTATATAGTACGGTTACAAAGAAAAAAAGTATTTAAACATGAATTTCCATAATAAGTATATGAATAAGTATGTTAACATTTCAAAGCTACTAAAGTTTAACTGAATAAACAAACTTTTAATACGAGAAATAAAAATTCCATTCAAAGATTTATACAAAAATATTAACAATATTCTTTTTAAAAACTAGGAAAGATTGCTACTGTCTGTCCTACCAAAACATGTCGCCGTTAAAATGCGACAAGACCTTGGATCAACTAGCTCAGAACCATTTAAAAAAATATATATGAGCAGACATGAAAATGTCAGGTACAGGTTTAAGTAATATAAATACGTGTACATAGATAATTGAATACAACTCTTCTCCGACGGTTATTTCTTACAGCATATTATATGCGGACATTGTCGGCTTTACAGCCATTTCTTCAACTTATAGTGCTCAGGATCTTGTGAAAATGCTTAATGAGCTTTTTGCTCGATTCGACAGCCTTGCTGAGGTATAATGAGTGTTCCTCATTACTATTGTTGTATGTTTTATTATTATATTTATTCAACTTCTTCTATTACAGAAATATCACCAGCTAAGGATTAAAATTCTGGGCGACTGTTATTATTGCATTAGTGGTGCTCCAGATGAAAGATCAGATCATGCAGTTCTGTGTGTGCACATGGGCCTGTCTATGGTGAAGGCAATCAAGTAAGATAAAATGTTAGGTCTTAAGTTGCTTGAATATCATTTATCTGATGCGTGAGAATTAAATAAATGCAATGCGCAATATGATTCAAACTTCAACGTTTCCATTTTATTATTAGAAGCCAAGAAATTTTTAAAAAATGCATTGTATCTTTATATTACAAACTTATTTTTCCTCAATTAACTATTGCGCTTTTGGTCTATTTTTCAACTCTTTGCCTTAAACTCCTCACTCCTATGTTCTCTTTTCAAATGTTTCCTGTTTAAGTATCGATGCGTATTAATGCATTAATGAAACAATTAATAGAAAGGTTTTGACAAAATTGCGTTTTGAGCTCTTTTTTATGTGGATGGTACAATTCCTCTCTCTCCCCTATTTCTTCAAAGCATTCGATAGACAAAATATAAATCCATGTAAAAAAGTTTAAAAGTAAAGTTAAGTACATCACTGGATCCCTAGTAACATAACTTCTATGCCGAGTGTACTGAAAACCTGAAATCATCTTCGTATTTAAGAGACAACAATCCATTCTATAAAAACACTTTCCAAACCTCTTGGGGAATTCGAGAATTTTGGTGTACCTTCTGTATAATTTTCACAAATAAATTGCGATTAAAAGCATCTAAAGAATTTTTAATAAATACATAATTCTTTTGTACTCGCTTTCGCAAAATATAAGAACGAACGGATGTCCAGAGAATTCATTTGGTTTTCCAATGTATAATAATTTTTCATATAAAAAATAACCACATTTCAAATGTTTATGAATTTGGTAATTTATTTTTTTATTTTTGTATAACTATGTTTTACAGTAAAAGTCAAATGTTTGGATTTTATCTTTTTCAGATACGTTCAGCAAAAAGCGAATTCTCCAGTTGACATGAGAGTTGGTATACATACTGGAGCAGTGCTCGCTGGAATACTGGGTCAGCGTCAGTGGCAATTTGACGTATATTCAAAAGATGTTGAATTGGCCAACAAAATGGAATCAAGTGGAAAGGCTGGGTTAGTTATATTGTGGTATTAACTAATGCTATTATTGGCAAAAAAACTCCAAAACTTATTTTGCTATAATTATTTGGTACTAAGAAACCTTATACAAACAATTATAGGAGTTGAAAACGGAAAGCACTTTTCAATAGGTAATTGAATAGATGATCGTTAAAATCCCACACATTTCATATAATGTAACATGTAGGGATTTAGCAATCATCGATTTAATTAGTTTCAATATATCGAAAAAAACTTTCGTATTGAAATCGTAGATTTATTTTTTTTTTTTTCTAATCCTATGTTAATGTTCTGTTTAAATAAAATCTCTGCTCTTTTAGACGTGTACACATATCTGATCGAACTCTTGCTTTCCTCAATGGTGAATTTGAAGTAGAGCCAGCACAAGGAGAACGTAGGGAAGAAGCATTGCGAATTGCTGGTCTGAAAACATATTTTATAACTAAAGTTTTAAGGCCTGTATGTTATTTACAAGCACTTTACATTTAAGTTAATTAACCAGAAGTCTTTACTTTAAATCACAGTTCATTGAAACACATAACACTGTCAATGGTACATCTAAATGTGAAGCATCTGATTCATCAGATGATGGTGAGGGGAACAAAATACAAGATGAGGAAGAGGAAAAACCAAAGGCCTATGAAGAGAGTGAACAACAAGCTTCAGTAGACTTGGATAAGCAAGAAGATTTTAAGAAGAGGCTTCAGAATGAATTAGTTGCCAGAGATGGTCACGGGTAACTATTGCAAATGCTATGCACTAAGCCTGATGCAAATATATTTAAACATAATTAATATTTTAATATAGAAATTTGGCAAAGGATACATCTATATTCCTGAAATTTAAGCAAAAGGATTTAGAGTCAGCCTATTCTGCCCATCGTGAGCCAGGATCTTCGATTCCATTATTTGCAGCACTACTTGTTCAATGCATTAATATTCTTCTATCTTACATAATTTTTCCACGGTAATTTGGAATTTATTTTCTTTTTATTGATTTTATTGTACATATCTTTTCTTTTTTCAACATTGAATAGTTCAACGTTGCACCTTATAAATATTACAGCTCCGTTGGTGCCCATCACCATGCTTGTATTTATATCAGTATCTGAAAGTTGTTCGTCATTTTTACCAGCATATTTTGTGAACATTAGCAAACGTTCCAATGATATAATTTTTTTGCGAGAGCTAGCAGCAATTATCATTGCTATTACTATTGGATTGAGCAATCTTATCGAAATGGTTTGTATTAATTATGAAATATTGAAGCATCACGGTCACAAAAGGAGAGAGCCACTCGGTGCTTATAATGCGTGAGGCTTATATCTTTCAAAACCGATAGTGAAGTATATATCGGGTTTAAAAGTGGCTTTACAGCTGATTATTTAAAATTTTCTTCACTAAGCTTTCAAACATTATTCACATATTTTCAAATCATAAAAGATGTGCCTCGATAGACTAAAGACCTAGATGCAAAATGGGGAATCTTTTTTTATATTGGAAGCGCGTTTTACTTTGAAAATTTATCCAGTTCCATGAACACTTTTTGATTCCTAATAGCGCTGAAAAATATAAAATAACATAAGACAAAATTAGTTTAAGGTAGCTTACAACAAAAGAAAAAAATTACGAATGTATTTTTAATTTTCCAAATATATTATATACTATATATGTATTGGGCTCCCGGAAATAACGCCAGCAAAATTTTTGGACATAAAACCAAAAATTGATTATAAAATAACGCCAGAATAATTGGAAATAATGCCATAGGAAATAACGCCAAAAAGATTTTTCCAAATAAGTCTTGAAAAATCCCATACAGAATTCTGGCGTTATTTCCAAAAATTTATGTCAGGAAATTTCTGGCTTTATTTCCAACAAAATTTTTGACGTTATTTTCTATAGCTTTATTTCCTGTTTGTAAGTCACATAACTTTTGAAAATAAAGCCATAATTTTTGGAAAAATCGCCACAAAAGTTTTTGGCCTTGTTTCCAAAACAAAATGGAAATAACGCCAGAATTTTGTGTGGAGATTTTACTGGCTTTATTTCCCAAAAAATTTTTTCGTTCCAATGTGATTATTTCTAAAATTTCTGCCGTTATTTCCTTGGCTTTATTTCCAAAAATTAATGCCAGAAAATTTCTGGTTTTATTTCTTATGGCGTTATTTCTTAATTAATTTTTGGCTTTATTTACAAATATTCATGTCCGAAAATTTTTAGTGTTATTTCACCAATTTGAAATCTCATTGGTCATTGGTCATTAAAATCTAAATTTAATTAATTTCATTGCACTCTTAAGCCCAGTATTACCTAAATAAATGGAAAAACTGGAAAAAAATAGGCATTAAAGATAACGAATCGTTTCCATATTCCAGTTTTTAATTGAGTAAATTACCACTGCTATTGCTGAGTAGAAACATAATCGAATAACATGTTGACTTATTTTAATAATTCATATCTTTTATTTATTTTCGTTTTTTTTAACCCATATTTACCGTCTTATTCAAAAAATAAAGTATTGCGATTCTAGTTGGTCTATATATGGGGCATAACATACCGTTACGGATAGCATTCGACTTTTGCATCTCCAATTTTTTTTAAACTTTTTTATCTTATAGTAGTATAGCATCTATGATTTTTTTAAATTTTTTTCATCGAGCCGTTTCAGAGATATAAATTTTCAAAAAACTAAAAAAGCTGCAAGACCAACATTTAGTACAATAGTATTTTGAAACGCATATCGCTTATTTTTTGTAGATCTTGTAATTCTCTACAAATTTGGTCCCATTACTTTTTATCGTAGTACTTACCAATTCGCAGATATCCTTAAAAAACCAGTAATTTCGAAGCCTTAACGGTTAATCAAAAATATTTTTAAGGTCATGAGCCGTGCGAATAAAAAATTTTGTACGGTATATAGAAAATTAAATTATCTTTCAAACGGCATTTTAATTTTGTTTGTGCAACTTCTCATTGAAGAGTTATTGCAATTTAAAAAGTAAGATATTTTAATATGAACTCATAGGAAGTTTTTCATATCATAACTGTTAACAACTTTTTAAATTGGGTGATCTCCTAAACAAGAAGTTATACGCAAATACTTTTAACGTATTTTTGTAGGAAATTTCCTGTGCTACAAAATTGGACACCAACATTTTTCTGTAAAAGTTAGCATTAGCGAGATATTTGCAAAAAACTGACTTTAGCGACCTTTGAGCCCGAATAACTTTTTATGCGCACACGACTTTGCAATGGACTTTTCACAGTTTGTGTATCATGCATAAATAAAGACAATTCCGGTGAAAAATTTCCACTAGGAATTTTTTCGAAGAAAATGTCTTATTTCCCTGGGCTATAATGGGGGTCTGTGAACTTTTTTTTCCTCTCCCGGCAATGAGGAATTTTTTTTTTGATATTTTTATCAAAATTTTGTATGGGAACCCCCTTAAGGGGTGGATAAAAAGGGCTAATATGTTGGAGAAAAATGTTAAAAAGGAACAATTAATGGGGGCTTCCTCTCCCGGCAATGAGAAATTTTTTTTGATCAAAAGTTTGTATAGGAGCCCCTTAAGGGGTGAAAAAAATTGGTTAGTATATTTAAGAAAAATGTTGGAGAGGAAAAATCAATGGGGGTCGGTGAATATTTTTACCCTCTCCATAGATCTATCGTTTGCCCATTCTAAAAATAGTCTTAAAATTTGTCAAATTCATTAAAGTTGTTTTAGAATTTTTTTTTTCAAAATCGAAGAGAATAATCATTGATAAAAATAGCAATTTAGTTTTAAAAGTTGAAAATTTAATAAAAAATTTTTTAAAAAAAAATTTTGTTTTTTTATAAAAATTTCCCTAAAAAAAAATTTCATGATTTGGTTGACTATTGACAGAGTTATGAGCGTTTCAAAAAACTACTAAATGTTGTTTTTGCAGCTTTTTAAGTTTTTTGAAAATTTATATCTCTGAAACGGCTCGATGAAAAAAATTTAAAAAATCATAGATACCAATCTCAACTAGTACTATAGACAAAACAAAAGGAGATGCAAAAGTCAAATGCTATCCGAAACAGTATGTAATGCCCCATATACATAAATAGAACAAAATAGACATTTACGATGTTTTTCTTAGTACTTCTTTGCTAATGTTATCAAAGCGGATGCCATTATTCCTGAGGGGATGGTTAATTTTACTGACTCTACATCTGAAATCGCAATAACAGACACATCAGTGGTAAAATCTGATATTCTCATATATCCATCATACATGAGCAATTTCGCGGTGCTAATATTAATTGCAATAGCAGTGATTGCACAGCTGACACACATTACAAAAATAATACTTATGCTGTTATTCGCAGGTAACACATAATATCGATTTTTATAAAGACCTTACAATTTGAATTACAAAATATTTAACATTTAGCACTATACTGTTATTGTAATATTTACATTATGAACGAATTGTACCTATTGGAAGATTATCTCGCAGCATATCCGTGAGTTCCTAGCTTAAAGATTAAATAAATACGATGTTATATGTTTTCTGTTTGCAATTTCAGAACTATACCAACTAGTTATAGTGTCTCCGGAATACTCGTTGTGGCAGCGTTGGCCCTTTCGCTTCTTGCCCGTCATGTAAGAACGAATTCAAATGTTTGTAATTTAAACTGTTTACAAATCACTTTATAGATGGATCAGGAAGATCGGGTTATTTTTAAATGGAAAACAGAAGTCGCTGAACAAAAAGAGATGGCAACTGATATGAGACAACGCAATGAAGCTTTAGTTTATAACGTTCTTCCAGTTCACGTTGCAGAACACTTCATGAAGAACACAAAACGTTCGCATGACGATTTATATTCACAAAGCTACTCCGAAGTTGGTGTCTTATTTGCTAGTATGCCAAACTTTTCAGGTTTGTATTTCATAAGTTATTTTAATTTGTGAATTAAAAGACAGTTAACATATGAACTGAACAGATTTTTATTCGGAGGAAACTGTAAATAACCAAGGTCTAGAATGTTTAAGATTCTTAAATGAAGTAATTTCAGATTTTGATGCGGTAAATCATTTCAATTCAAATAAACAATTGAGACTTTATTCGCTTACAGTTCTTATTTTCTTACTCAGCTTTTGGAACTTCCTCAGTTTCAAGATATTATTAAAATCAAAACGATTGGGTCTACGTATATGGCCGCCAGTGGAATAAATATAGCTCGTACGTCTCTTCCAAATGATCCCATAACAAAGCGTTGGGCTCATTTAGATTTACTTGTCGAATTCGCCCTGGAACTAAAGAAGGCTTTGCAGGGAATAAACGAACAATCATTCAATCATTTTGTACTAAAAATGGGCATAAATCATGGTCCTATTACTGCTGGTGTTATTGGCGCTAGAAAGCCTCATTATGATATTTGGGGGAATACCGTAAACGTAGCATCACGAATGGAGTCTACTGGAAAAGCTGGTGCCATACAAGTAAGAAGTTACCAATTTTATATATCAAAATTTATTGTAAAAATAATTTATATCGTCATAGGTAACGGAAGAGACGTGCAACATTCTTCAAGAATTTGGATATAGTTTTCAAC
The DNA here is from genome assembly GCA_951812925.1 of Calliopum simillimum. Classification (NCBI taxonomy): domain Eukaryota; kingdom Metazoa; phylum Arthropoda; class Insecta; order Diptera; family Lauxaniidae; genus Calliopum; species Calliopum simillimum. The sequence goes on from OX638369.1 coordinate 131,001,783, forward strand.
AACGTGGCCTCGTTAGCGTAAAAGGAAAAGGTCAACTGATGACTTATTATCTACAGGTACGGTAACGATAGCCAATATGCGCTAACGCCTCTGAGATAAGATTTATTTAGCTGAAACTTGTTTCTATAACCATTTTTTAATTTGATTTAATCTTTGATTGAAGCAATGCTACTTTAATAATCTGTATATGTAATTGAGCCTCTCTTTTTAGGGAAAAACTTCTATAAAATCAGCAAAAGTAGCAAATTCGCCCAAAAATCAGGACTCACATACGAACACCGATAAAAAAACTTCATTATCACCCACCGAAAGCATAAAGGGTAAGGCAAAAGTACTTAACAACGTCAAAAGTAATGACAATCCGTTAGAAGATCCGCCTGAATTTATAAATAAATCTTTTGAGAAAGATCCACGCTCTCCACGTTCAATCCGCGAAAACCTGCATCATGAAAAAAGCACTGGAAACTTCGAGGATGTGGAAGTTGATATTAAGACACCGCTTTTACAAATTAACCTTAACAATACCGTTTTAATGTCAAACGATAGAAATAATAGTGAAAAAGATTCTCTAATAGATTAATTATTTAAACAATACATATTCAAAACGATACCACCTTACTAAAAACCGTATGCACAACAGTCAATAAACTTCGTCGTGATCAATCGGCTATTGATACTTTTGTCAAAAATAATTGCTGCTCAGATCTAGCCTTTTTTCTCATTTGCTTTGTTAAACTAAGTACGAAAGTTGATTTTTTTTGTTTTATTTTGTTACATTTCCACGTCCATTAAGTTAGCAGAGCGAAAATGGCAGAGCTGAAAAAAAAGATGCCATAATTATAGGCGAATTAAGTGCCCTAACGCCGAATTTTAGGCTCTTCATTTAAAAAAAAAAAAGTTAGCTTACATATCGATACGTCCAACGTAAAAGTTGGTAACTCGAAAATCATAGTTTTTAGTTATGATAATTTTTGTATTGTTTTCGTTAAAACAAGAAAACCAAAAACAAAAATTGAGTAAATACTTTGGAAATCTGTAGTCCAGATAAAGTTCTTTCGACCATTAAATCGTTGTCACTATTCCAAATTTATATACAGTGATATTAACAATTTCAACTTATAATTTGGATAAAATGAATACACATGGGTTGTAACTCTAGTTACCAACTAATGTTCTCTTTCAGTTCCATGAAGAAAGTTGGTAACTTAACTTGCCAACTACCATTAATATATATTTTACGGACATAACGTTGGTATGTAGGACTTACAACCACTGATTTTTAAAGAAAAATTAACTTATAACTTTGTAAGTTAAGTTACCAACAAAATTTGTTATTTTTGTCCCGTGCATAAGTTTTCAACTTAAGTTGCCAAGTTTTTGCATGGAAACCTCACTAAAATATACTTAGGTTGTAACTTCAAACATTGCTCCCAGTCCTTCAAATTTCAAGATAGAGGTACCAAAATTTGACACAAGATAGAGTCTAATACGCAGATTTCGAAAATCATTGTCCCGTAAAAAGTTGGTAACATGAGTTACAAACTTTTACGTTGGATGTATCGATATACGTATTGAACTAAAGTAAGCATTCAATAATTAAAGGCTAATTAATGGCTACTTAAATGCCGCATTGCCAAAAGAAAGCTTTTAATTAAAAAAAAAAAAATGGGTCAAATCAATTTTCTTGAAATTATGAACTTTTAACAACAACAATTCCAGAACAGTCAACAACAACACCAACAACTTTAAAACAACTACAACAACTTTACTACTCCTACAAAAACAACAAAGAGAACCAGCTTTACAACAACAACAGTTTTACAACAACAACAACTTTACAACAACAAATTAACTACTACTACATCAACAGTAATTTTACATAAGAGTAGGGGTAAGTGTGCGGCCTGCGGCCGCAGCTCAGAATTCAAATCTCCCAAAAATCCAACACCGGCTACGCTGATCAGTCCATAATATATCCAACACATAGTTTGCTAGCCAAATTGCGCGCGCAATTTTTAATAAAAATTTTTCATTTTTTTAAATAATAAGTAGCTGCTGCGCTTGCACAAGACTGATCCGCGAAGCCGATGTTGGATTTTTGGGAGTTTTATATCCTGAGCTGCGGCCGCAGGCCGCCCACTTACCCCTACTCTTATATAAAATTACTGTTGTTGTAGTAAATTTGTTGTTGTAAAGTTGTTGTTGTTTTTGTCTGGCGTTGTTGTTATTAAAAGTTCCTAATTTCAAGAAAATTGATTTGGTCCATTTTTTTTTTTTAATAAAAAGCTTTTCTTTTGGCAATAGGGCATTTAAGTAACCTTTCATTAGCCTTTAATTATTGACTGATTACTTTAGCCTAAAATTCGGCGTTAGGGCACTTAATTAGCCTTTAAGTAGCCTATAATTATGGCATCTTATTTTTTCAGTTCTGCCATTTGATTCTTATCAACGAACTTCTTTAGTAATCTGTGCGATTTCAATAACTTTTCACTTTGAAAGCTTTTCACTGAAGTCGCTGAGCCACATTTACGTAATAAAAAATATCAGCATCTCTTGTACAGAATCACATGATCTACAAATAGTATTGATTTATGCATCCGAAAAAAATTAACGTTTTAATTCTTCGTATACTGGTATATGTACATTCATTAGGCCGGTTCAAATTTTTTTGCGGCAAAGAGTATAGCAACAAAAAAATCTACTAAAAATTCTAAAAATCTTTGCCCAAGAAACCATGGGTCTAAAATCAATATCAAGCAGCCGTAAATTGCGTTAAAGTTTTGTTGTACTACTTTAAAATACAATGCAAAAAAAAAAAAGAAAAAATTCAAATACTTTTAATAATTTTAATTGAAACAAAAATTAAAAAATTTTAAGTTTTTCTTTTTTTGTTTTGTATTTTAAAGTACATAGTACATCAAAACTTCAAAGCAATTTACGGTGGCTCGATATTGATTTTAGACCCATGGTTTCTTGGGCAAAGTTTTTTAGAATTTTCAGTAGACTTTTTTGTTGCTATACTCTTTGCCAATTTTTGCCTCACGAACAAATTGGCCCAGCCTAACGTACATAATATATGCAGAGCACGAGATTCGACACAAAAAAGTTCCTGGTACTTTTAATCGTATGACCCACAGTTTTCACCAAATAGCTTTTGAAACAAAAAGCAAATGAAATTGCACATATTCCGGACCATATGTCCTAAAGAAATTTCTACGATCTTTGTACACATCGTCGGGTTAAAACTACAATAAGACATCTACATTTTTATTGTTTTAAGAAAAACGCATTTTAATTTTTTTGAAATTCGACTTATTCAGCCTTTTATTTCTTACGTAAAATTGGACTGGGACTCCATTTCAAAAAACAGACTTGACTGAGGCGTAGAGCCATTTCTTCTTCATATATCTGTATACTTAACTGAAAATATCAAAAAATGGATATATCTAGTTGTAGTTTTAACCCGACGATATGGTGTAAGATAATATTTTTAATGTTGCCAATTTTTTAGCAGCCATATGAATTGAAAGTGATATAACTTTATTTTTTAGTTTTCAGATATCAGAGATCGATGATGAGTTTATATATATGTATAAATCCCACATGCTTTATGTAAGCGTAATGTGAGTTGATGGTTTTTTTTTTTTTTTTTTGCAACCCCACTAGTTACATTTGTTTTGGATTTTTTAAACTAAAATTGGCATAAGTCCTTTTTACTTTAAGATATTGGCAAAAGTTTTTTTTTCAGATGATTTTTGATGAAATTTTAACATTTTTACTGGGAGATATACCACTTTCAAAATAAACTATTTAAGGCTCTGTGCAATAACGCTCTGGCTGTTTTTTACACGATCTTGTACATTACGTTTACATTTAGCATGTGTGATTTTAACATATAAATGCAATGTAACATGTGGGGCTTTAACAATCATCGATCTCTGACATCTGAAAACTAAAAAAAAGTTATACCACTTTCAAAATAATCTATTCAAAAGCTGTAAAACTATTTAAAAAAAATCAACAAAATTAAAATTGTCAGCGTTTATGCCAGATCAGCGCTCATACGGCAACTTTCTAATTAAGGCTCCTTAACCTTTTTTGCTCAAAACTGAATTTATTGCAATATTAGAATTCACCAAAATATTCTTAAGTACCAATTATGACTATAGAAAATTTTTAATATATTTAAGTAGCATTTTCAAACTTTTTCACTTGATCTCAAATTAGTGTGAACAGGTCGCGGATGTTATAGTTCAAATATCATACACTGGAGTTTAATAAAATCTTGGTGAAACAAATAGTATAGATAACAACACCAACCATTGTTAAATTACCTGATTTAATTCGAAACAAGCAAAAGTGCTATCTTTTGCCAGGCCAAACAATTAAATCATCTACATTGCACAGAAGATAAAAGAAGTGTGTGAAATAACTTCATATTTTTAGTAGATAAGGGCTTTAATTTATAAAGTATCCAGCTTAAATCCTCACGTCTCATCAAACTATTACTTAAGTCTTTGCAATATGGCCAATGGCCCACACGACTCCATGGTGTTTCAAATAGATAAAATAGCAACAATTAGCCAATGAAATTGGTGTAATGATCAGTCAAAAAAAAACCTCTATCAATAATTTCAGAAAGTAATAATCAGCCTGCATTTATGTTTTCACAATATAACTTTGCTTAAATTTTTTCACACTCTGTCAAAGTCAACCCCACAGTGAAACCTATTAGGCTTATTAGGAAGGACAAAACCCAAAAATAAAAATCCTTTTGCTTTTATTGATTTTTTGAGAGCAACATAATTAACAATAATAGACATAATAAATCATTATCCATTAGTTATTCAAGTTAATTTTTCTCTTAACAACTGAAAAAAAAAAAAAAACATTTGACTTTGCAACTGGTGCGGTGCTTGAATTTCAAATATGGGGACATGGAGACTCTAAGAATTTAATTTAAAACAACATCGATTTATGCAGATAATTTTATGGGGCTTTTCGATATCTTCAAAAAAAATTTGCTTCAAGATAAAGTGGTCTGCAATATAATTAACAATAGAAAGTTGTGTAATTTTGTGATTTCAGTTGCAATGAATATAATTTAATTAGATCTAAGGGATTGTTTAAGTACTCGTATGTGTGTGTCGCTAAATTAATGTAGATTTGTTTTATTGTATAAATTTATTTGTATTAAGTCTTGATGCTATTTGTAATTATAGTAAGTAGTAAATTATTGATTAGTAAATATTATATACGCTTACTTATATGTACATGTACATTAGGGTGTGTGTTGTTTTCATTTTTATTAAATATTAGTTGCTCTCTGTTAATTTCTATTCAAAATATATATCAATGTGCATACGAGGGGACTTACAAAAGTTCGCTGAGTTGGTGCTAGTTTACTTCTTTTTAAAAAATTCGATGATGAAAGATGATTATAATATGTACTTCATTTTAAATTTAAGAGAGATCGATCAAAATGGAGATGAGAAAACGTAAAATAACTGATAAAAAATCGAAAGAAATTCCCGCACCAACATAACAAGAATTTCGTTATGGGATCCTTTATGACTTTCGGCGGCAATTCAAACCAGTACAAATTTTCAATGAATGGCAAACTGCATTGTGATTTCTAGGTGTTTCTGAAAATCAATAAATTTGAGAAGAAATGCAATGCGGATATAATTAATACCGTTAACGCAGAAATCGAGTTGCTTCAAAAACATGATTTTCAGGACTGTTTTAACGAGTTGATCTACAGGTTAAAACAATGTAGTGACAAAATGGCGATTGTGTAAAGAAGATAAAAAAGATGAAGGTCAGAAATAAATTAGCAAAAAGATTTTTCCTGATTTTCTTCTAACCAACTCAACGAATTTTTGTTAACCGCTTCGTACAAATTGATTTGACAAATTGATTTGACAAATTTATTTGAAATCTAAAGATTGATTTTAGCTAAAGGTAATCGAAATCATCAATTTATTTCATTCCTTTTAGAATTTTTAAGTGTGTTACTTAATGACATTTATTTATTGAAAATTAGTTTTTAATTGAACTTTTAGTCATATATTTGCAAAGATCGATTTACATATAAATCTTTCAATGCATTCTCTAACACATAATTATGACAAATTAAGGAACGGATTAAAAACACGGCTGTAATGACATATGTTTCGTCTTTCATTCCTTTAAAACCTAATTCTAAATTTATAAAAATTCAAAATAATATACAACCTAATGTACTCGCACATCATAGTAATTAGTTAATAACAATAATAAAAACTAACTTAAACAAAGATAAAGTGATTTGCTTCTCGTCCGAATTTGCCCAGTTTTTTGGTTGCATTGTCGTAAAAAATACTCCTAATTATCTTGCTCAGTTTTTCCAAAAAATGTATTTCCACACACAGCCAGCCAGCCAGCCAGACAAACGGACATGGATATAGCGACTCCGGAGGTGACGCTGATCAAGAATATATATACTTTTCTATATCTGCCAAAAATTGACGGAGCCAGCCAATAATGGAGTTTTAGGAAAAATGCTAATGAGGAACTAACGCACTTCTACAATGCATTAATTGGTACATAGTTTATCTTATTAAATCAATGATGAAAATTAGTAGAAAATAACAACTTCATTTCAGAATCCATTCCGATGATTTCTGGTAGTTGCTTACCCGAAGCACAGTTGCGAAAAGCAATACAACTACAAAAGAAATCAATCATAAAAAAAAAATTTAAAAATCTAACGACTTTACTGTCTATATATCGTCGGGTTAAAACTACAACTAGACATATACATATACCGATGTTTTGAGTTAAGTATGCAGAAACATGAAGAAAAAACGGCTCTATGTCCCAGTCTAGTCGATTTTTTGAAATATAGTCCGCACCAAATTTTATATAAAGAATAAAATGCAGAAAACTGTAAAATCCCATACAAAAAGTTAATTTTAAAAAACTTAAAACACTCTTTTCTCAAAACATGAAAAATGTAGATGTCTAGTTGTAGTTTTAACCCGACGATATGACTGTTATATAACATGGTCCCACAAAAAAAAAAAAAAAAAACACATGAGAAAATCCAAAAACTCTTAAAGTAAACATTAAAAAAAAATACCCGTTTCCCGTCGTTTTTCTCCAGCAAGTCAGATTTTTTTTAATCGATTTTTGAAGTTTTTGAATCCACTGTATATGAAAAGAACAAAAATAACGTATTCTTTTGTTAAATCGATGAATTTAACTACATATATGATCCTTGCATCTGAGGTGTATCATGTGTTCAGTGAACTTATGCAGGATATTACGAGGAATATGTTTTTAGAAAATTTTAACCCTCTACAACCCCCACATATGGGTCATTTTTACCCTTTTCTAAAATAGGTACAAAAATGACACCTTAAACAGGGGAATATTGAGTCACTATGTACTACAGAAATATTTGCTATAAAATTTCAATACTACTTAGTTGCTGAACTCTAAAAAGTCGAAATTATATCCCAAAACACAAAAACAAATCGTTAAAAAAATTAGGACTTTACACATTGCGTATTTATTACATCCCTGATGCACTTTCCTTAAGTTTAAAGAATTTTTCGCCTTTGGTAACTCCTAGTGAAATTTTTCGTAGAATATATTTGTGGAATTAACCCATTGTAACCCAGTTAATGTGTTCTAGGAAAATGATCCTTGTGTGATTTCGTTATAGTACGAGATCCGGCAGTAAAAAAACGTATTGATCGAAGTTTTAGTTAAAATCTAAAGGGGGAATATATGTATTTGTTCTACAATAAATTTTCATGTTTAAAAATTAATTTACCGTTTAGGAGTTATTTATTAAAAACCGAATTTTTTACGTTTGTTGTTTATTGCGTGAAAAAAAACGGTTTTTAATAAATAACTCCTAAACGGTAAATTTTTTACAACCGTAAAAAACGCGGAAAGGACCACTTCCCACCATGGTTGAATTACCCTGGTTGCAGCAGTAAAAAATGATGCTTCTTCTTATTATTTTTTTCCTTCGCAAATGTCAAATCATTGAGCAAAACAAAATAAAAAGTGACAATTCATTTATGAAAAAAAAATATTAGAGGTATTCACGATCTAGAGTAACGTCCTGAGTAACAGAGTAACAGGGTAACTGTGCACAACCACAACAACAAAATATACGTAAGTTACTCTGTTACTCTTTTACCCTTTTAGTCAAGCTATTTTCTAGTGTAAAATAATCTTACACTTTTGCCTTTTTTTTACTATTTCTATTTCTATAGAAACGTTTGAATTTGTTTATGATTGAGAGGCAATTTTCGTTCATCAAAAATAAAAATTTGAATGGGAGAAAAATATTCATTTAAAAAATTTTTTTTTTGTTGTCAGCTAAGATTATTTTGAGAAACAAAAAGCAAATATACGTGCAAAGTATTGAGTATGCTCACTATTCAGAGTAACTGAGTGCACTTTTACCCTGTTACTCAGCTCGTTACTCTAGATCGTGAATAACTCTATTGTTATATTTTTATTTGCACTTTTGTTTTCTCAAAAGCTTTGAATATTAATCAAAATGAATTGTATACACAAATTTTTGAAGGAGCAGCGTTAGCGGGAGGTTCAATTTCTTCCGTAGTCAATCCTTTCAAGCAGTTAATTATGCATTGAAAATCGCGACAACGGAGTTCAGGTTACTGATGGGCTGGAATAATTGGGCTACCCAAATTGCTATAAGTCACAAGGATCCTAGTACCACAATTTCAGCATTTCATAACAAGACATTATTTGGAAGTTGACTTGAAAGTTGAGAGTACGTTGATTTGGAAGTGGAGAGTACGTCCTCTGTCCATTTTCGTTTGAATAACTAAACAGAAAACAATAATAACCAATCATTAAAGAGTTATCAACGATAACAAACACAAAACTTACGTGCTTCCCTGCTTTTCTGAACACAAAAATTGTTAAAATTTAAAAAAAATAACAATTTAATAAATTTTCAATTTAAACATTTTCAAATGGCTTTTTCTTTCTTTGTTTTGATTTTAGTCTTCTGACAGATAGCAAGGCAAGATGCAGGGTTCCATTTTTTTATTTTGACAGCTTGCCATAACCATTGTTATTGAACCATGACTTCCCACTAAATTGTCAGGCGATAGTACTATTTGTATGCAAGCGGAGGGAACGCTTCCGCTGCTTCGTGTTTGTGAACCCCAGCCCACAAAGGTTTAGAACTTATACCGGTTTTCATATAAACTATATCCCGATCTTCCGATGGCCATATCTCCGAAACTACGTCCGAGCGACACTTTTTGATTATGTGCACATTTTTGTTAGAAAGTGGCAACACCAATTTTTCCAAAGGAAGTTATTTGTTATAATGCAGTGACTTTTGTGGGGAAGTGATACCCCCATTTTTCCCAATACACATTATTTGTCTTAGTGCTTTTTACATATCTGTGGACTTTTGACGAAGCAACCTAACTCGAAATTGGCAACTTTTTAGGAGAGCTAAAGTAGAGGTAGAGGTTTAAAATTTTCTACAAAAATATTCCTCATAATATCCTGCATAAGTTTGCTGAACACATGATACACCTCAGATGTAAGGATCATATATAGATAGTGTAATAATATCGTAAAGTATCATTAAGTATTGATTCCTCCATCACTATCTGTTTTTCCTTCTGAACACAACCTTATGTTATATATATATTGTTCCTTCTGAACTCAACATTGTTGTTATGAACAAAGACTCAACTACTGTCAGATGTATTTATTGGCCAATTGACACTTCTGAACTGGAAAATAAACACAGCCAAAAAGCACTTAGAACTGATTGACAGTTCCGGATCGCAACCCATAGCTTTGCAAAAAGTAATGCATTGCTAAAAGGAAAAGTATTGCGAAAAAATCAATTTTTTCGAGCACATAGAATCATTAAGGTAACTTTATCCAAAATATTCAGTTCCATAATGACAAAAATAAAAGCGCATATCTTCATTAAGTCTTTCAAGGTGATGATCCTGCAAATTATTGGGCTGGGAATGATTTGCCAGAGTTTTCATTAACCAATTGAAGGAGCAAACTGATATTAACTGCAATTCCGTTCTTATTGATTTACTTGCAGTAGCACTCAATAACAACAAATAAAAGTACTCATAATTTCAAAATCATGTCTTTGAAGCCAAAAACTGTAAGTTTCAATGAAATTTGGCCCAATCTGCGAAGCACGGTAGAGGCTGTTATCACACTTGCCAAAGTAGAGCGGAACGTATGGAATACCAGTTTCACGTAATTTAAAATTTATTTCTTTTTGTTTTTTATACCTTTATCATATCATAACCTCTTACATCTTGCAGAGATGTATACACACTGTGTGTCGCTCATCCTGAACCATTTGCTGACAAACTATACTATGAGACTAAACAGTTTTTGGAAAACCATGTTCAAAACATGTTGGCCACGAAAGTAGCATCCTCTGGTGGCGAAACGTTGATCAAAGGAAATGGTCAGGCCAAGCCAGATCTTTTGCAGCGTTACTATGATTCCTGGATTGAATATAGTCAGGGAACGGTTTATCTTCACTCTCTTTATTCGTGAGTATTAATTCATATCACATTTTTCGATTTTGAATACATGGTAGCTTTAGGAAAAGTACATAGGCACCAAGCCGAAAATTTTTAAAAAATCTCAACTCGCGTTTTCGACACCCTTTTTCAGAGCTTTGGAGTAATCGTGGCTTCAAAAAATGTTTTTTTTTAATCAGTCTAATATACAGTGCACAAACCAGTAGTGTGTTTATGTAACTCAGTTTCGAATTCTCTACTGGTCGTGACATCATGCTCAGGATGAGTTATTGTATTCTGTTGGAATTCTGCTTGAATCGTTTTTGAATCAGGTTGAGTTATTCGATAGATACTCTACCAGTAGAAAACAAGTGTTTATGTACGTCATGAATCTCACAAGTTGAGATCAAATCAAACTTGCACCATCCATTCAATTCAAAATTGTATACACGTTCATATCGTCACCTCAATACTAAAACTAGGTTACACCTAAATTACCATTCTTGGGATTAGTGGCCTATAGTATTCTTCATGGTTTGGTGCACAACAGAGTTCTCTAAAGTGCCACCATTTAAGAAAAAAAAAACAAAACAAGAAAAGTCTGAAATCAATACCAAATTCAAATTTTTAATAATCTTATCTCAAATTTAGAAAATTGGAGTTACCTAGTTGTAGTATTGAGGTGACGGTATGGGACTCAATGATGAATTCAATTCAATTTAAATTTTCAATCGCAGAACTTCAAACTCAACGACTATAATGCTGGCGACTTGTCAACTAGTAGAAAATACTCTACACTCTAGTTGAGAATGTCGTCAATGTGACGTCACAATCTCAATCAGTTGTGAAAATAGTAGTAGCAAATGGTTACAAAAACGCATCACATAGAATAGATTTTATGCCTCTTACACTTTGTTGCTTTTTTTTAACTAAATTCTAATTTGGATACATGTATTTCTATGACTTTTTTATATTTACTTGAAAAGGTACCTCAACCAACAGCATATAAAAAAACAGAAAATCTCCGACGCTGAAGTTGTTTATGGAAACTTGTCAACAGAAACCTATGAGCAAATGGAAATCGGTGAATTAGGTTTGCTATACCAGTTCTTATGCATAAAAATATACATGATGTTGATCCATTCTTATCTAGGGCTCGATATATGGAAAATATACATGATTGAATCACTAAGTTCCGAACTTGTAAAACACATACTCGATGGCATTAAAGCTGATCGCTTTGGAAGTCCCGAACTAGACTCTCAGAGAGTCACAATTATCCATGGCGTAATACAAAGTTTCGTACAAGTACAAGATTATAAAAAAAATGGATCTTTGAAACTATACCAAGATTTGTTTGAAACGCCACTTTTAGTCTCAAGTGCTGAATATTACACCAGTGAAGCCTCCAAATTGTTACAACGATGTACTGTCAGTGAATACATGGAAGAAGTGATTAAAATAATTGATGATGAAAATAAAAGAGCGAAAAAATTTTTGCATTTTAGGTAAGTAAATATTTAAAGCTGCCTCGTGCTTAATGACTAGTGAGAAAAAGTTTTGTTTCGAGATATACGTCTCTAAACCCTGAATTATGACACTCAAAAAGTAGTTTAGACACGATCGTGAATATTAATTTAACCAGAAGCTGAATACCTTCCTAAAAACTAATCAGTAAATTTTGCCCACAAAATTCCTAACCATCAAAAAGTGACAGTGGTTCGAAACAAAAATAATTACCTCCAAACTCTTTAAAAAGTTAAGACCAAATTTCGTAACAATGTTGAAAAAAAATGCAGAATCGGAAGAAAAATAAAGCGAATTACTGTTAAGATAAACCCAACTCTTCTTGGATCCATTTTACACGTTTTATCAATATCAGCAGCACAGTCGGTTGAACCTAAAGATAGATAAAAATGCAGCATCCGATTTGGAAATAAAGTAAGTGCTGATTTATTTAAAAGTTAAATTCTATCGGGAATTCGAAATAGCAAAACAAAATTGAAACCAATGTCTGGGCTTCAAATTCAGGCAGAAAATGGTTCGTTATCATCTTCCCGTTATCATTTGGCCTAATTTGGGCGGATTATTCCATTAGCGTACAAACTACACCAAACTGTTGTCTGAATGTAATGGCATCTCTTCGGGCTGCTCTTCACCCCTTCTACTGACTGAGCAAACAAACGATTCTTGCCCATTAAACGGGAACGCGCTAAAATTTGGTGGCAATAGATTCTCAGTTTTGCTCAGTACAATGAGTTTTTATTTATTTTTTGTTTCTATATCGCGTCAAATTTTTCGACTGAATGTGGTTTTTTTTCTCATCAGATTTCTATAAAATGCTTTTTTTACAATATTTATCTTTGGCTTGCGACGTAAATTTTTTAACACTTTAAATTTTATTATCTGAATTTGATTGTCTCTATGTAATCTATAAAATATTTAAGCTCTGTGCCGAAGCTGCGAAAACAATGCGAAGAATGTTTCATCAATGACCGCTTGGACTTCCTTTATTCGGAGTGTAAAGAAATGGTGTCACAGGAAAAAAGAAAAGACTTGAGAAATATGTACATAGTTTTGAAACCGATACCCGATCACTTAAAAGGACTGCTTATACAAACATTTTTGGATCATATCAAGAACGAAGGAATCGAAACTATATCTACCTTGAAAGGCGAGAATATGCATATTCAGTTTGTAGAAAATATGCTTAAGGTTCATCAAAAATATCAGGAACTAATATCAGATGTTTTTGAAAACGATTCACTGTTCCTTAGCGCTTTAGACAAGGCGTGTGCCAGCGTTATTAACCGCCGACCAAGTGACAGGCAGCCATGCCGGAGTGCAGAGCTCGTGGCGAAATATTGTGATACACTTTTAAAAAAATCAAAAACAAGCGAATCTGAAATAGACCAAAAGCTAACAAACAACATAACAATATTCAAATACATTGAAGACAAAGACGTTTATCAAAAATTCTATAGTAGAATGTTGGCTAAAAGGTGAATTAATTTTATTTCTAAAAATAATTCATTATACCCTATATTTACTAGGCTTATACACGAACAATCACAGAGCATGGATGCGGAAGAAGCAATGATCAATCGATTAAAGGTATGTAAAAAGTGAAAATGTTCCTGTGCTTTTATCAACTATATACAAATGAGATATTGCTTGTTTCTTTGTTTGCGTATTTGAATCGACCGATGAAATTAAATTTTCACAGTGAGGGGATTCCTGAAAACGTGTACAAGCCTCAAAAACCTCGTAAACTCGTAAAAGTTGTCAAAATCAATACAAAATTTGACAGTTTTACGAGTTTACGAGGTTTTCGAGGCTTTTTCACGTTTTCAGGAATCGCCTTAATGTCTTAGTATTACAATATGTTAAAAAAGTGGTCAATGCCAAAAATGAGCGGTGGCATGTTCCCAAAATAAAATTCGTCATGAAGGCAAGGTGAAGCAACGTACAGCCGGGATATGCGTTAGCAGAGAAACTCTCTACTGCAGTGAAACCTGTATACTTTATCGGCCAGCACTATCGAAGGGTGCGCTCTAGTCAACGTAGGTGTGAACATTAACCGATTTTAATTTCAAGCTGCCTAGTAATATTAGTGCCCATAAACCTCGTGACGAAAATTCTGCAACAAAAATAACGTCGCAAATGACAAATATGCTTTCCGATTTTTTCAGATCCCAATTTCGCAGATACGTTATATTATTTAATGCTGTTCTTTATTTTTTGTTTAGCAAGCCTGTGGCTACGAGTTTACCAATAAATTGCATCGAATGTTTACAGACATTTCACTGTCAGCTGACCTTAATAATAAGTTCAATAATCATTTAAAAAAAGAAAACATTGATTTAGGTTAGTGTTATTTTTCAAATATTAATTGATCCAAATAGTCTAGTGCTTTTATTTACTTTTAAGGTATTAATTTATCCATCAAAGTACTTCAGGCTGGAGCATGGCCTTTAGGTCCAACGCAAGTCGTAATACCATTTGCTGTTCCACAGGAGTTTGAAAAATCTATCAAAATGGTAAAAGTGTTCAGTTAATATTATAGAAATAACTCTTGCTTTAATCAACTTGGTTTTTCATGTCTCAATAGTTTGAAACATTTTATCATGAGTCTTTCAGTGGTAGGAAGCTGACTTGGTTGCACCATTTGTGTCATGGAGAATTGAAAATTGGTTATTTAAAGAAAACATACATTGTCACCATGCAAACATATCAAATGGCAATGCTTTTGCTTTTTGAGACATGCGATTCATTAACTTGCAAAGAAATTCAAACCACACTTCAACTGAATAGTGAAACCTTTCAAAAGCACATTTTGTCTTTAATTGAATCGAAATTGTTGACTTCCAGTTCGGAAAATCTCGAAGGGGATACTAAAATAGAGTTAAACTTAGAGTACTCCAATAAAAGGACAAAGTTTAAAATCACTTCAGCGCTACAAAAGGAAACACCACAAGAGGTATTTTAATAAAATTTTGTTGAATCATAACTTTAACTTTGATTTTAGGTTGAACACACTATTAGCGCAGTTGATGAAGATCGCAAGCTGTACTTACAAGCGGCAATTGTGAGAATTATGAAGTCACGCAAAGTTCTTAAGCACAATGCTCTCATTCAAGAGGTAGTTTTTTTTTTATTCTTATATCTAATTCTGAAAAAACTCTGATGCGTTCCAACTCAAATTCTGAATGCATAACTTGTTTTTTTGGAATTGAAAATTGAAAATTAAAAAAAAAAAAAAAAATTTATGTTAATACGATATTTATAAATTACGCAGATCTACAAAAAAAAAAGTTATCATATAACATGATGATCTTTGATAGGAAACTTACGCTATTGCTCTTACTAAGGTTCAGTAATAACATATCAAATTTCTTTTCAGATTTTATCGCAATCGAAAGTAAGCTTCACGCCAAGTATTTCAATGATAAAGAAATGTATAGAGTCTTTAATAGATAAACAATATATTGAAAGGACTCCTAATTCAGGCGATGAATATAGTTATGTTGCCTAACTAATACAAAAATAATTGAAACTGTCATAAATAATTTTAACATTATTGTTCTTAGGTGCATTTTGTTTAATAAATTTGTATTCATTATGTTTGTACTTTTGTATATATTTACTAGATGGCCCGGCAAACGTTGTTTTGACATTTTCTGTGGATGGTGCCAATCCACCATTTTTTGCATTGTCCTAAGTAGGTACTATGTTCATTCATTTTTAAAGTTCCATAACTAAAATAAGTGCAGAATTATTGAATTTTGAGATTTTTTCGTAAGGGGGGTGTAACTTCCTCTGCTTCAATCCCTTTTTTTTGTAGAGTCCATTATAAATACCATATACATTCATGCACCAAGTTTCAAATTGATACCTGCCGTAGAAGCGGAGATATAGTGTTGTTTTTTTTTTCTTTTTTTGCATGCAAGTTTTGTTTGCGGTGTGCAACGCGTCATAATTTTTTCCCCTTTTTTAAGATATGAACCTTGCCGAAGGTTAGGCGCTGTTATTGTGAAAATATGGCTTCCATACATCTAGTGGTTTAGACATGATGCGATGACAAAAAAACACAAACTTTTTTGTCGTTTTTTGTATGGGGGTACTACACCCCCCTTCATATTAAGTGTAAACCAATCGGAACACTAAAAAAACCTAGGGTGTGAACATGATGTCAATCCGTTATGTGGTCGAATTTATATAATAAGATATATCGTCACGTCAATACTACAACTAGGTAACACCAATTTTCTAGTTTTGAGATAATACAATTTTAATATTTTTAAAAATTTGAATTTACACTGAATTTCGACTTTTTTTGTAACGTAGCGTAAAAAAAAAACTTTATTGCACAATTGCACCGTTTACATTGATGATCAAATACTATACAATATAAGTTTGAAATTCGGGATGCCACCAAGGCAATACTTTGTAGTTTAAAATAGACGGATATCTAATGGTAGTTTTCAACTTGTGCTTTGAAGACTGAAAATCCAGTTCCAAATTAATTGAGCGAATGTCTTTTGTTAGTAATTCCCGCGCTGCCACAAAACGTGAGTATCCATCTCTGTTGCAATTTTCATACAATAGTTGTGTCGGAAAAGGCACATACCCATGACAACTAATCACAAGCAGCACGAAGCCCTCAAATGAATTAAATTGTTTGGTAGGAAATTGGAAGTAATCATCTGCTAATGATTCCCAATTATTAACTGTTTGTACGATTCCTTCTTTGCTAGTTGATGTATGATTCCAGAATTTGTAACACATAATCCAAATGCATTGGTGTTGCTTATGCCATGAAGAAACATAAGAACGACCAATAAGATAATCCAGGGAATAGCCATTTTGAACCAACCTTATGAATGGCTTGTAACAAGAGAAAAGTAATTTGGTCACTTCATAACGTAGCGTAGTTAAATCACAGATCTCCTTAATCGATTCAAACACTTCTGGATTTTGATAATTTTGTATGTTACAGTACTGCTTTAAAAGGTTTTTCCAAAACTGTTTCGTTCTTACCAATGCCGCAGTTTGACGGCAAATTAATGCAAAAGTTTTCACATTTTCCGGCTCAATATGTTTAGAAATATGAAACCAAATATCGTCTGGAATGTGATTACACGCAGATTTATTCGCCAAGGTTTGTGTTGCCAAATCGTCCACAGTCATAACATTCCGACGTACAACATCAAGTACAACGTCGCCTCTAAAACCATCTGAAAGGTAAAAGTCTGCATCTTGTTCACCATAACCAATTTTGGCTAAACTTTACACTTTCAGGCCTGTTCCGTTATTCGTGTGAATTCAATTACATTTCATTTAGAAGGATTTTCATGAGAACGGTTAGTCTAACGATAAAAAGAATTAGAATCTCTTCTGTGGAGAATTACATGTACTACAAGGAACATTGTTTTGTTTTTCCGAAAAAGTAACCGTTTAGAAAATATTTTTAAAAAAATTTAAAAATTCGAATATTGCCTAAACGCAAATGCAAATCAGTATTATTTATAGAACTGTAATTCTCCACAAAAGAGATTCTAATACTTATCGTTCGACTCACCGTTTTCAAGAAAAATCCTCTTAAATGAAAAGTAATTGAAATCACACGGATTTCGGAACAGGCCTGATCATTCCAAAACCCAATTTGATTTCAACCAAACTTTTCGAATTAAACTAAAAATTCTAACAAAGAACCTGTAATCAAAAAGTGTAGCAAATATTTAGTTTCGCAGATATATCCATCGGAAGATCAGGATATAACTTTTATAAAAACCGGTGCGGAACCCCTTTATTGATTTTAAAAAATATTTGTGTCATATGAAAGGTATTTTAACTGGCTACAAAATCGGTTTACAAAAATTTTAAGTCAGAGTCGTGGCTTTCGAGATATGGCGAATTTTCGAAAATTTTGACTATTTTTTTTTTTAAGGGGACATTCGCTTTGTAATTGAAACAAAAAACACTTTTTCAAAATTTTATTATGAAAAAACTATTTATTGATTATTGACAACATTTCTTTTGGACATTGTTAAATATTGTCTAAGAAATATGAAAATTTTTTTTTTTTTATTTTTAGTTTCCCTTGGCGGCTGTAGAGGGCGTCATCCAAAAGTTACTTTTTAAACGGTAGGACATGTTGTCGACCTCCTGTACCAGATTTTTGAAAAACTCAAAATGGATTTTGTTCCTGAGACTCAAAACTATACAATAAGCCTCTAAAATTAATACTTTTTTATTTTTTGAAGTTTTTGTATGAATATTTATGAAAAATGCGAAAAAATTGAGGGACTTACCCTCAAAAAATGACCCGTAAAAAAAGGGCGGTCTATTTTGCAATTTTACAGAGGCTTATTGTTTAATATTTTTTATGAGTAATCGAATGCTCTTTGGTTTTTTAAAATCGGTCGAGTAGATTCGGAGAATATTTATGAAAAATGCGAAAAAATTGAGGGACTTACCCTCAAAAAATGACCCGTAAAAAAAGGGCGGTCTATTTTGCAATTTTACAGAGGCTTATTGTTTAATATTTTTTATGAGTAATCGAATGCTCTTTGGTTTTTTAAAATCGGTCGAGTAGATTCGGAGAAAAATGTCCTACCAGTTTGAAAAGTAACTTTTGGATGACGGCCTCTACAGCAGCCAAGGGAAACTAAAACTAAATAAATTTTTTTCATATTTTTGAGACAATATTTAACAACGTCCAAAAGAAATTTTGTCAATAAATATAATACTTTTTTCATAATAAAATTTTTAAAAAGTGTTTTTTTGTTTTCAATAACAAAAGCGAAGGAAATTATCAAAATTTCACTCTTTAACCCTTCGCTTTTTGAGCTTATTTCCGAAACTATAGCTAATTCCAGTTACAGTTTCGGCTTCCTTAGACTAAGACTATCTGCTAAAGATGCTATATCTTCTATTGCTAATTCTTTATGGATTGAATGGAATGCTGACTTCATTGATGTCTCAAGGACTAAGGGCAAATTTTTTCACAACATTTTCCCTAATATCTCAACTAAACCGTGGTATCATCGAGCTGATCTTGATAGACAGGACTTAAAAACTATAAACAGATTGCTTGCTGGACATGCCTATGACAAAAAATATCTTCATCTGATAAGGGCTGTTGATTCAGATCTTTGTGACTGTTGTAATGTTGTTGAGGATTCGCAGCACTTGATTTTTGATTGCTCCAAGTTTAATAATATTCGTTCTAAATTTAGATTTTTCTCTGATTTCTCCAATCTCTCTGATTTTCTACGCACACAAGACTTGAACTTATACACTTATTTAATCAAATTCATTAAAGAAGCCAATATTCTTGATTTAATTTAACTTTACTTTTTAATATCATTTTGTTTACTTTTAAACTTTTACGAAGCTTCTCCTTTTCTATAAATCCTATTCCTATCATTTGCATTGATATTAAATAATTGGAATTATATATCCAATCTTCGATACAACCTGTAATTTTGGATACACCCTGGTCTTTTGGATTTCAACAACTAATTCAAATTCAACTTGATATTTTGGATACTTCCTGATAAATTGGATACAACCTAATTTTTTGGATACAACCTGGCGATATGATCATTTATGTTCAGCCAACCTAAAAAAAAAAAAAAAAAAAGAATGTCCCCTTAAATGTTTGTAACAAATCATGGAATCTATTTCCTTTCATTTGATATGCAATTTGTTCCTGGTTCCCTTCATTAGCACATTTATTATAGGTGAACAAAAAAGTAAACCAAAGAAATTTTCATGTATTTTTTTTTTAGCAAAACAGCAATAACACCAACAATGTGTGTACCGATTTTGTAGCCAGTTAAAATTCCCTTCATATTACACCAACATTATTAAAATATCTTCATAAAAGGTACATCCTGATCTTCCTGGCCATATCTCCAAACTAGGCACTTGTTACAATTTTTGTTGTTGTTTTAATTAATTCCTAAAGCCCAATTTTGACCATAATTTGTTTTTAAATTTTTAATGATATTTACCTTTTCTGCGGACAAATCTTTGACGAAATATCTTAGGACTGTAGCCATCCTCTTCGGACAAGCGAGTGTTCATCACAACTTCTTTCCTGAATTATTGGATCGTCTTAAATCCAAATATAACTATTAGTTATTATTATATGCTCTTACATGTAATGTCGGAGTTGAATGTTTTAATTTGTTTACAAATTATCATACTTCAAAATCAGCTGATCAAATTTAAAGTTTTGTACGTCAAAAAATGTTTTGAAGGAAGAAAGTTTTGTCCAACCTCGAATTCCAAATAAAATAATGAGGTGAAGAAGCAATAAAAACAACCAAAAAGTTCGCAACATTTTGAAATAGGTGTAAAAATAATTATTATAATTATTATGGATTATAATCCACCTTTTTGCCTGGAATGTTCAAACATAACACATTAGTCATTAGTTTTTATTATTTATAACCTTTGATTAAATGTAATTTTTACTTTTGTTAGTTGTTGTTCCAATAAAAATTTTGGCTTAATGTTACATGTCCGACTGTTGTTGTTTTTATTTTATTTTTTTTGCCCAGATAGGGCTTTGAAAATTAGTCACATCAACAACAACAACAACCTCTGAGCGCATCTACTTTCGGAGATATAGCCATCGGAAGATCGGGATATATCTTTTATAAAAATCGGTATAAGTTGGAAACCCCTAGATGGATTTCAAAAATATTGGTGTCATATGAAAGGTATTTTATTAGGCTATATAATTGTTTTTCAATTTAGGTGATTGTTTTCGAGATATGACAATTTTTCAAAAATTTACCCCATTTTTTTCGCAAAAAACCGTTATTTTTCCCAAAAAATGTGTTATTAACCTATTATTTTAATAACTAAATTAGGAAGCCTAATTTATTTCCTTTCATTTGATATACAACATGTATCTGAAATTGTATCATTAATAACTTTTTATAGAAAAAAACAAAAATAGACCAAATCAATTTTCTTGAAATTAGGAACTTTAAACAACAACAATGCCAGAACAAACAACAAAAACAACAACAACAACTACTACAACAACTTGGATACTACTACAACAACAACAACAAAGAGGATCAGCTACTTATTATATTAAAAAAATTTTAAATTTTTATTAAAAATTGCGCGCGAAATTTGGCTAGCAAACTATGTGTTGGATATATTATAGACTGATCCGCGGCCGAAGGCCGCCGCGAAGCCGGTGTCGGATTTTTGGGAGTTTTAAATTCTGAGCTGCGGCCGCAGGCCGCCCAATTACCCCTACTCTTATGTAAAATTACTAAATTACTGTTGTTGTAGTAGTAGTAAAGTTGTTGTTGTCTGTTTTAGCATTGTTGTTGTTTAAAGTTACAAATTTGAAGAAAATTGATTTGGTCCATTTTTGTTTATTTCTATAAAAATTTATTAATGATGCAATTTCAGATACATAATGCATATCAAATGAAAGGAAATAAATTAGGCTTTCTAATTTAGTTATTAAAATTATAGGTTAATAACACATTTTTTGGGAAAAATAACGGTTTTTTGTAAAAAAAAATCGGGTGAATTTTTTAAAAATTGTCATATCTCGAAAAACATCACTCAAATTGAAAAACTTTGTACAGCAATTATATAGCCCGGTAAAATACCTTTCATATGACACCAATATTTTTAAAATCCATCCAGGGACTCCCAACTTATACCGATTTTTATAAAAGATATATCCCGACATTCCGATGGCTATATCTCCGAAAGTAGATCCGCTCAGAGGTTGTTGTTGTTGTTGTAATTAATTCCCAGAGCCCTATTTGGGCAAAAAAAATATAAAAAAAACAACAACAGTCGGACATGTAAAATTGTTCCAAAATTTTCTTTTCTTCCACTTTTTTGTAACATTTGTAATTAAAGTTGCTCCAGGACTACAAATTGAAAACAAAAAATATTTTTTTTTCGAAAGGGTTGGGGCAGTCATGTATATGTCAAGTTGACATTTCGAACTTCGAAAAGCAAAAATGACATTTTGAATACATAGGAGTTTTTGTCAAGTCAAACATGGCCGACTGCCGGAAAATTTTTGTAGTTGGGAAAAATAAAAACATGTGAAAATATAAAGTTATTTTTAACAAAAATATAGTTTCGAATAGTCAATAATTATACTATATTTGCATAGCTGTGGTAATAAAATATCTGTATGCAGTTTTAATCTCTGAAAAAATGGCAAGATTAACTTAAAGTCTGCATTGCTAAAATATGTGTATGTGCTATAAAAAAAAAAAGAAAAAAAATTACGGGAGCACCGTATTTCCTGCCAACAAAAGATGTACTATTTTCTAAGTTAGAATGTTTCCTATTAAAGTTATAACAAATTAATTCAAACGTACTTAATTTATTAACGAAAAAATGATATTAAAGAAAAGTGCTCCGATTGTATAAAAGTGTCCTTTGCGGATTCATTACATATGTGATTGTTGCAATCGACCAATCAATATAAGTGGATAATAGCAAGAGACATACTTATATTGTGTTCGGCTTCAATCTCAGGACGATATTTTAATCAGTAAGTAAGTGACTGGTGAATAAGTTTCGATTAAGTTTATGTGACCTCCCACTCTTTTTTTGTATTAAACTAAATATTTGTTTTGTACTTTTTGACGTTTAAATTTACTCCTCTAATAAGTTTAAAGATTTATTTAGCCACTCATAGATCATCCTCACTAAATGCTTCTCATACGACTTCTAAATAATAATAATTGTTTGTTGTATTTGTTAGAAATCAATTTATAACTAAATATTGTACTTTACCTAATTCTACTGTGTTTTATAAAAACATAGAAGCTAATAATTTATTGTTTGTGATAGAAAATATTTTTCTTTGTAGTATAAAATATTTTCTCATTAACTTTTGAATTTCGATACAATAAACACGTTTTTAATAAAACCGCTGTGTTATACTCTAATAACAGGTTATGGTCCTACGTCTCGCGAATTAAATCGTGTTGGAATATTGTCGAGCTTAAATTTGTAATTTATTTTTCGTATTAATCAGCATAAAGATGAGTGGATCTTGTTTGCAATTTCCAAAACTTTCAAACAGCAATCATCATATTTGGAAATTTAATATGGAGCTGCTGCTATTGGAAAGGGAACTTTGGGAGTTAATAATTGCGGATACTCCAAGAACTCCTGATGAAAAATGGTTAGTACGGGATGGAAAGGCAAGAGCGACTATTGGATTAGCAGTAGAGGAGTCTCAAAAAGTTCACATAAAGAAATTGAAGACATCAAAAGAATTTTGGAATGCCTTAAAGAAACATCACGAAAAGTCAAATTTAACAAATAAAGTTAATCTCCTTCGACAGCTCTCAACAAAAAGAATGACTGTTGGTCAAACCATGGAAGAACACATTACTGAATTTTTGAATATTGTGGATCGATTACTAGATTTGGGTGAAGGAATAGAAGAGCACAAAGCTATTGCCTTTTTGTTAGAAAGCCTGCCTGGTTTCATCTTTAGAAATGCGTTCAGAAGCAGATTTGACTATGGATTTAGTTAAGGAAAAACTGCAGGAATTCAAGCGAAAATCTAATTGTGAGCAAGATGGAAATGTGGCTTTTAAAGCTGAAAAGAAAAAGTTCAAGCCTAAATGTTTGTTTTGGTATCACCAACTCGAAATCGAATAAGGAATGGTTTATTGATTCAACCGCAACATGCCATATGTGCTGTGAACAAAAATTTTTTACAAAATTGGATAAGCATCAAAATCAGGTGATTTATCTAGCAGATGGTAGAGAATTAAAAGCTAGTGGAACTGGTGAGTGTCAATTGATTTGTCAGAGCAAGATGATTCGTGTCCGGGATGTGCTATTTGTTCCGGAATTAGACGGAAGCTTGTTGTCTGTACGTAAATTGACTGGTGATGGTTTCTTGGTGGCTTTCGATTCAACCCAATGCTCAATTTCTCTTGATGGTCATGTTCATGCAACGGCAAATTTGAAAAATAATTTATATGTTTTGAATCAATCTAATATCGCTAACAAAGTTTCAGTATGCAAGTCTGATTGTATTCACGTTTGGCATCGTCGGTTAAGTCACAGAAATATTCAAGATATTAAGTCAACTGTTAAGAACGGATTAGTTGATGGTGTCAATATAAAGAAATGTTGTTCTTCTGAATGCGAGGTATGTGTAAAAGCCAAGTTAACTAGAAAACCATTTCCAAAGGCATCAGAATCTAGATCTAGAGGATGCATTTGATTTGTGCGGGCCTATGCAAAATCCTACTCCTGGTGGTAATAGTTATTTTATAACTATGATTGATAATTTTAGTCGATATTGCACAGTCTACTTCCTAAAATCAAAAGATCAAGCATTCGAAAAAATAAAGGAATTTGTTGAATTGAATGAAAATCAATTTGGTAAGCGAATGAAAGTACTAAGGACTGACCGAGGTGGCGAATTTGTAAACAAGCAAATGGAGAGCTATATTAAAGCTAAGGGTATAATACATCAACTCACTGCTCCTTATACTCCTGAGCAGAATGGAGTTGCAGAAAGGAAAAATCGGAGTTTGATGGAGATGGCCAGGTCCATGTTATATGACGCGGATATGCAAATTAAGTTTTGGGCTGAAGCTGTTAATAATGCCAATTATCTACAGAATCGTCTGATTAGTTCTGCTACTAGTGTTACTCCGTTTGAGTTATGGTTTGGTAAAACTCCTAATTTAAGCCACATTCGTATTTTTGGTTCAGTTGCATATGTGCATATCAATAAACAAAAACGCAAGAAATTGGATGAAGTTGCCGTGAAATGCAATCTGATTTATTATTGTGAAGAATCCAAAGCATTTCGTTTACTGAATCCTAATACTAATGAGATAGTTATTAGTAGAGATGTCAAGTTTTTGGAGTCAAATCAATTTCTTTCAAGAAACGTTTTAGATGATACGAAGAATTCAGAAGGTAATGTGGTAAACGTAAACTTTCAAAATTCGAACTGTGATTCTGTTACTTTTCAAATAACAGCAGATTTAGAAGATGAGGAAGTAAGTAGTGTTGACGAGTTCTTGGGTTTTGAATCCGCTGAAGAATTTGCAGCGTTATCTTCCGATGCTGAATCATCGAGTGAAGAGGAAACGCCAACTTCTAGTTCAGTTGATGCTCCTAGAAGATCAACAAGATTGAACAAGGGATTGCCTCCTGAAAGGTATGGTTTTAAAGTTAGCTGTGAAGATGATCCTGTAACATATAAAGGAGTTATGTCAAGGCCGGATAGTAAAGAATGGTTGGTAGCTATGCAGGATGAAATCCAGTCAATGCATGATAATGAATCATGGGAAATCGTTGAGATGCCTGAAGGTCGTAAACTGGTTGGTTCGAAATGGGTTTTCAAGTTAAAGAAAACGATTGATGGTAACAAAAAGTACAAGGCTAGATTGGTTGCTAACGGGTTTTCCCAAAAATACGGCGAGGACTATGATCAAGTCTTTGCACCGGTGGTAAAGCAACCACTCTAAGAAGTTTGTTGGCTATCGCAAGTTACAAAAACATGAAGGTACAACATATTGACGTTAAGACGGCATTCCTTAATGGTGAGTTAGATACTGAAGTTTATTTAAGACAACCCGAAGGCTTTATTGAACCAGGTAGCGAAATCCTAGTTTGTAAATTAAAACGTAGTATTTATGGGTTAAAATAATCGGCTCGTTGTTAGAATCTGCTAATAAATTATGTCCTAATTAATTCTGGATTCAGAAGGGGAAAGGCAGAGCCTTGTTTATATGTAAAAAGTAATGGCGATTCATTAATTTATATTTTAATTTATGTGGATGATATAATCGTTGCAAGTCAAAATCATGCTGAAATAATAAGAGTAATAAATACGTTGAAGTCAAATTTTGAAATAGCCGAATTAGGGGATCTCAAATTGTATTTGGGGATGGAAGTTAGCCGTGGTGCTGATGGTATGTTCTATTTATCTCAAGAGGATTATATAAATAAAATCTTAAGTACATTTCATCTTACCGATGCAAAATCTTCCTCAATACCGATGGATCCTGGTTACTTCAAAGATAATTCTGATGTTTTATTCGAAGATAATAATTTGTACAGGAAAGCTATTGGATCGTTATTATATCTATCAAATACTACGCGCCCTGATATTTCTGTAGCAGTATCAATTCTTTCTCGTAAGGTAAGCAATCCTAATCAAAGGGATTGGTCAGAAGTGAAAAGAATTATGAAGTATATAAAAGGCACGAAAAATTTAAAGCCATGTGTTGGTACGAGATCAAGCTTAGAACTGAAAGGTTTTGCTGATGCAGACTGGGCCGAAGATATAAATGGTCGCAAGTCGACTAGTGGGTTTATATTCAAACTTGGGGATGCTACTATAAGTTATACAAGTCGCAAACAAAAAACTGTAACTTTGTCTTCTACGGAATCTGAATTAGCTGCTCTAGCTGAAGCGTCTCAAGAACTATTGTGTATTAAACAACTAATGAGTGAACTTAAAATTGAAATACGTGAGCCAGTAATATTCGAAGACAATCAAAGCTGTCTCAAAATACTTAAAGAAGAAAAGATAAATCCTAGAAGAAAGCATATTGATGTTAAATATTTTTTTGTTCGAGATTTGCTAAGCTCAAAACAAGTTTCGTATGAATACTGTCCTACCGATCAAATGCAGGCAGATATTCTTACTAAACCCTTACAGAAAATTAAAATTGTTAAATTCAGAGAATTAATTGGTTTAAATAATTAATCTTTTTTAATGTTAATTTTAATTTTTTGTTGTAACTAATCTTTGTACAATATTTGTAACATTGAGAAGGGGTGTTAGAAATCAATTTATAACTAAATATTGTACTTTACCTAATTCTACTGTGTTTTATAAAAACATAGAAGCTAATAATTTATTGTTTGTGATAGAAAATTTTTTTCTTTGTAGTATAAAATATTTTCTTATTAACTTTTGAATTTCGATACAATAAACACGTTTTTAATAAAACCGCTGTGTTATTATACTCTAATAACAGTATTAACGTATTGTATAATCATAGCTTCTTAACACACTAAGTCCTGCGTCGTACGATAATGTGCGACACTAAATGTTCCAGTGGGACTACGTTGGACAACACCATATCTATCCCCTGGGGCCATGGCGTTCGAAAACAGCTGACGCTTGTCTTGTGTTTTTATACCCTACACCCAGGGTATATTCACTTTGTCCTTCCGTTTGTAACGCAGAGAAATAGGCGTGGCAGATATGGAAAAGTATATATATTCTTGATCAGCGTCACCTCCTGAGTCGATATAACCGTGTCCGTCTGTCTGGCTGGCTGGCTGGGTGGCTGGCTGGCTGGCTGGGTGGCTGGCTGGCTGGCTGGGTGGCTGGCTGGCTGGCTGGGTAACGGCTGTGTGTGGAAATACATTTTTTGGGAAAACTAAGCAAGATAATTCAATGAAATTTGCTACACAGCCTCCGTCATCAAAGTTAGCTCGTTGGATTGAAAATGAGTGAAATCGGTCAACGGACACGCCTACCGCCCATACAAAAATATCTTCAAAATGCAAATTTTGGAGTATATTTCACAACAATGCAACCAAAATACACATAAATACTACGAATTGCTAGCGCAAGCTCTGAGAAAAAGCTGGTCGAATTCGGACAAGAGGGCGTGGCACCTCTCATATAAGCAAAAGCTTCAAAACGCTGTACTGAAAGTGTTTTTTGAGATAATCAAACTAGATTTGACTCGGACACTAAAAACTATAAATGCAAGCTTTAAGCAAAAACTGGATGAAATCGCACAAGAGGGCGTGGCTCCTCCCATATAAGCAAAAGCTTCAAAACGCTATTCTGAAAATATTTTTTCAGACAATCCAACCAAATTTCACTTAAATACTAAGAACTATAAATGCAAACTCTGAAAAAAACTGTGTGAATTTGGAAGGCGTGGCACCTCCTACATTAGCAAAATTTTCAAAATACTGCTGTGTAGGGTATTTAATGTTTGGCCAGGCCAAAGGTAACACCCTTACTAGTTTTTTTTTCCTTGCATTTTAATGTGCAACTTTACATAATTTTTTTTATTTTGCAGCCAATAAGTGAATCTTCTTCTCAAAGATCAGCATTTCCACTGACATTTTCTGACAGTTACTTCTTAGCAAAATCATACACAATCTAGTAAGGGTTTAACCTTTGGCCTGGCCAAAAATTAAATACTCCACATTGCAACATTTTGAAAATATTGCATGCAAATGAGGTGCCACGCCTTTTTGTCCGAACTCACTTAGTTTTTGCTTGGAGCTTGCGCTAACTATCCCTAGTTTTTGGGCGAAATTTTGATGCATTACCTCAAATATCGCTTCCACTTTAGCATTTTGTAAACTTTGAGTTTTTGAGCGGTACCACGCCCTCGTGTTTAAATCAACCGAGTTTTCAATCGAGCTTACATTACATATCTTTAGTATCTGGGCAAAATTTGGTTAGAATATCTCAGAAATCGCATTGAAACTTTTGTTTATATGGCACGTAACACGCCCTCTTGTCTGAATTCACCTAATTTTTGCTCAGAACTTGTACTTACTATACGTAGTATTTATGTGTATTTTGTTGTGTTATCGCGAATAATGCTCTTATTGCGTTTTGAATATTTTTTTTTGTATGGGTGGTAGGCGTGTCCGTTGACCGATTTTGCTCATTTTCAATCCAACGAGCTAACTTTGATGACGGAGGCTGTGTAGCAAATTTCATTGAATTATCTTGCTTAGTTTTCCCAAAAAATGTATGTGGCAGATATGGAAAAGTATATATATTCTTGATCAGCGTCACCTCCTGAGTCGATATAGCCGTGTCCGTCTGTCTGGCTGGCTGGCTGGGTGGCTGGCTGGCTGGCTGGGTGGCTGGCTGGCTGGCTGGGTGGCTGGCTGGCTGGCTGGCTGGCTGGGTAACGGCTGTGTGTGGAAATACATTTTTTGGGAAAACTAAGCAAGATAATTCAATGAAATTTGCTACACAGCCTCCGTCATCAAAGTTAGCTCGTTGGATTGAAAATGAGTGAAATCGGTCAACGGACACGCCTACCGCCCATACAAAAATATCTTCAAAATGCAAATTTTGGAGTATATTTCACAACAATGCAACCAAAATACACATAAATACTACGAATTGCTAGCGCAAGCTCTGAGAAAAAGCTGGTCGAATTCGGACAAGAGGGCGTGGCACCTCTCATATAAGCAAAAGCTTCAAAACGCTGTACTGAAAGTGTTTTTTGAGATAATCAAACTAGATTTGACTCGGACACTAAAAACTATAAATGCAAGCTTTAAGCAAAAACTGGATGAAATCGCACAAGAGGGCGTGGCTCCTCCCATATAAGCAAAAGCTTCAAAACGCTATTCTGAAAATATTTTTTCAGACAATCCAACCAAATTTCACTTAAATACTAAGAACTATAAATGCAAACTCTGAAAAAAACTGTGTGAATTTGGAAGGCGTGGCACCTCCTACATTAGCAAAATTTTCAAAATACTGCTGTGTAGGGTATTTAATGTTTGGCCAGGCCAAAGGTAACACCCTTACTAGTTTTTTTTTCCTTGCATTTTAATGTGCAACTTTACATAATTTTTTTTATTTTGCAGCCAATAAGTGAATCTTCTTCTCAAAGATCAGCATTTCCACTGACATTTTCTGACAGTTACTTCTTAGCAAAATCATACACAATCTAGTAAGGGTTTAACCTTTGGCCTGGCCAAAAATTAAATACTCCACATTGCAACATTTTGAAAATATTGCATGCAAATGAGGTGCCACGCCTTTTTGTCCGAACTCACTTAGTTTTTGCTTGGAGCTTGCGCTAACTATCCCTAGTTTTTGGGCGAAATTTTGATGCATTACCTCAAATATCGCTTCCACTTTAGCATTTTGTAAACTTTGAGTTTTTGAGCGGTACCACGCCCTCGTGTTTAAATCAACCGAGTTTTCAATCGAGCTTACATTACATATCTTTAGTATCTGGGCAAAATTTGGTTAGAATATCTCAGAAATCGCATTGAAACTTTTGTTTATATGGCACGTAACACGCCCTCTTGTCTGAATTCACCTAATTTTTGCTCAGAACTTGTACTTACTATACGTAGTATTTATGTGTATTTTGTTGTGTTATCGCGAATAATGCTCTTATTGCGTTTTGAATATTTTTTTTGTATGGGTGGTAGGCGTGTCCGTTGACCGATTTTGCTCATTTTCAATCCCACTAGCTAACTTTGATGACTGAGACAGTATTCCAAACTGCATCGAAGTATCTTGCTAAGTTTTCCCGTGAAAACTACTTGCACGCATATCAGGAATATATATACTTTTCCATACCTGCCACGTCTCCTTGTCTCCTAGGAGTTCTCAACCGTTTTTGGTCAGATAAAAAATTTACTTATTCAAAAATTATTAAGGGGTATGAATACTGTAAACACTTTAATTTCAGGTGGTTTTTATTTTATTAATTAAGAAAAATTGGCTTGACATATAAATTTAAAACTTTGTATATCGTTAGCTTAATATGGAAAAGGCGTAACTCACATTTTCAATACTTTACAGGAGAAGGAAAAAACTGAATAAAATTTGATAAGCCAAACATTTAAAAAAACTTTAAATGCAATTTACAACAAAAACTATCAACAATTTTCATTCTAGGATTTTTTTTATTTTATTTTCTTTGTTTTTTGGGTAGTTTTGTGTGTTAGGTCTTTTCATTTTAAAATTTTTTAAAAAAAAAGTAAGTTAGGGCTTTTTACAATAAATCAAAAATTATGAATAAAATTAAAGTAATTCAATATAAAATGAAAAGGAAAACCTTTACAAAGAAAGTTAATTGGATTGGACAAAAATTTTTACGAAAATGTTTATGTTTTGTATTGAAGATTATCATAAAAGTGGTGACAATCAGAAGGTAACAACAATTTATAACAATAAAGTGTACATCAAGTAAAGTTTATGATAATAAAGTATGCACAGCAACTAAACTCATAGATGCTATTAATGTTTTCCCATCGACATACCTTGATATTCTTCATATTGACTATGAAGCCTTCGGGTGACTTTGGGGAACCTTTGGATGCCTTAGAAAACTATCAATTACAGCTTATTGATAGTCCGCCATAGATGCTTCCTTCTAGTATACCTAGGAATTCTTTGTTTTGATTTTCCATCCTTCGAGTGAACTTCTGAAAACTTCGGGTGTCCCAAAAAACTACCAGTTAGACCTTTTTGATAGTCCGCCAATGATATTTTCCCTCTAGTATACCGAAATATTCTTCGTTTTGACTTTCATGCCTTCGGGTGGCCTTCGAAAACCTTCGGGTGCCTTAGAAAACTATCAACTAAGGTTCATTGATAGTCTACCATAGATGTATTTAATCTAGTATACCCAGATATTCTTCGTTTTGACCAGAAAACCTTCGGATGAACTTCGGGAACCTTCGTGTATAGCATAAAAAACTTTCCATATTTGAGATACACTCACTGCCAAGTTTTCAGCTTAATTAACCGAATAGTTTCTGAGTGATTTTAACACTATTTAAACGCTACATATTGTGAGTTAGGGCTTTTTTCTTTCATGAAGTTTTTGTTATGTGTTAGGGCTTTTAAAAAATTGACTATAACTTGGCTATTTTTGATATTATCATACCTAATTTTTGTAGAGAGGTGTATTAAAAAGTGACCAACCAGAATATGCAAAAAAGTCAATTTCGAAAAAATTTGAGATACGCCTTTTCCACATTAAGCTAACGATATGTATTAATTGAAGTTAGTACTACATGAAAAAATTTGATATTGATACAATTTGTCTCTTCTACATAAAAAAAAATATCAAATTTTTTCATGTAGTACCAACTTCAATTAATTCATATACAAAGTTTTATATTTATATGTCAAGCCAATTTTCCTTAATTAATAAAATAAAACCACCTGAAATTAAAGAGTTTACAGTGTTCATACCCCTTAAGAATTAAGATTACAAAAATTAGATCATTAGGTTTTTATAATATTAAGTATACCAGCGATAGTTGTTCTTTGGGGTGATCTGAACACTGGGGAAAAAAATTAAAATAATCCGTCCGGCCGTTTCTGCGAAATCTCATTTTGAAAATCATACTATAATTTTCATATTAAACAAAGAAATTAAAAAAAAAAATAAAACCAACAAATAAAAATAGAAATAGTAATTTTTGATGCTGAATCCGAATCCGGCATCAGAACCAAAAAAAAAAGTTTTGAAGTTATATCATAAGATAGTTTCTAGCCATCAATTTGAATTTTGGCCATCAAAACCCATTTTGAATTATATCAAAATCTTTACTTTTCTCAGAAATATCCTGAATTGAAACACCGATTTTTCAACTTTTTAAGCCGAGATGTTTTGGAAAAAAATATATCGATATACTTAATTTAAAGCAGCCCTTAAAGACAAAAAAATAAGTACTTCTAAATACCGTCGGTACGGACTATTTTAATTTTTTTCCCCAGTGCTGTCGGCAAATCTTTTCTCCAAGTTGAATTGGCAAATTAGCAGACCTTACTTAACACGCTGTGTTTTGTTTAGTATGTATTCACTTGAATGTCGTCGCATAATGTATTCCGTTGTGTTCATTAGAAATATTATTCATTGTAAAATTCAATGTCCCAATATTTTATTCAAGATAAATTTTTATTCGCCTCTTAAAAACCTTAGAGAGAGTTTTCACTTTCGATGTAATTTACTGAGTAATTTTGCTCAGCAAGAACCCCTTGCGCATTGCCTTAGTATTACTAAAGTATTATTAGATGATATAGACATTTTTCATAATTGTTCCAGAGATTGCTTTAAAAGTTATCTCCTTCTAGTTTCAAATCAAATTGGGGTACTTGAACGCTTTTAATTATAAGATCTTATTTATATGTATTTATGTTGTCTAGTCTGTAAGAGATGTCATCTCTGTTTGATATTGAATAAATAAATAAATAAAAAAATAGCGTGCTTGCCATTTAGAGGCGTGTTACTCCTACTAAAAAGCAAAAAGTTTTTGATATCTTTCCGTCCTGCTCATTCTATCCCCATTACAAAATTCACAAAAATCAATTCCGTGAGCGCGTGGCACCGCCCACTCAAAAACATGAAGGTCATATTCCCATTCCTTAGTGTTAGCCCTATCTTTATACCCATTTTTAAAAAAATCAATGTATTGCTTAAGCCGTGAGAGCGTTTTTCCATTTCGGAGCGTGGTACCGCCTAAATACTGAAAAGCATAATGGTTATGTTATAGTAACTTAGTGCTAACCTTATCTCCATAGCAAATTTCGTAAAAATCGATGCAGTGGCTTAGCAGTTAGAGCGTTTTTTCTATTTAGGGGCGTGGTACCGCCCACTTTTAAAAAAATGTACTATGCACTGCTCCTCCTTGCAACCTTTCCAACGAAAAAACAATCAAGAAAATCGGTTGAGGCTTAGGTATAGAAACAGGGACTGAATCGATTTCGTTTGCCTATGTATATATAGATTGTAATATGTGGCTTAGATGACTAAATTAAGGACTTTTTTTTGTCTTTTGGTCATACAAGGCTGTAAATATGGTCGCTACGCTACAGCCCCGAAGTTATATTAATGACTATGAGACATGGCAAAATAAAATATTAATTTAATGTCTTTATTTTGTACCGTACGAGCCAAAAAACTTTAAATTTTCATACAATTTGTATAAAGGTACCCGGGAACCCTGCTACTCTGGTAAAAGTGTTTTTTTGCCACTCACATAAGGGTTAATTAGAATATACGCTATAGTGGTATGTTGGAGAAAACAGCAAACATGTTGACACTTTTGCTTCCCACTGTATGTGAAACATGCAAAGATATGTAGTGTCCGACCGAAGGTCACTTTTTGGCCGAAGACGAAGCCGATTAATTGGTTTTTTATAACCTTCGGCCGAAGCCGAAGGTTCACTCATTTCATATTTTGTAGCGCTATATGCTATTTATTTAGTTTTGTTCAGACCAGAGATAACACACTTAATGCCGATTTTACATTGTTCATATAAGCCTTAACTGGAATAGATCTTTAGAAGTGGTGCCTTTGTGAGATATTGGGTGTAAAAAGTCGAGAAAATAAATTTTTTGGAAAATTTTTTTCCTAATTTTCCCACGATTTTTTAGCTCAGAAAATTTCACATAGAAAAGTTGCATAAGTTGTTTTCGTACAATTTATATCCTATTTAAAGGTATTTTCTTGACCTTTAGCACCCGATTTAACACGGTTTGATTAGAACAAAAGTTCATACTTACTTACTATTGGAAACCCAAAAAACTGATTTTCTCGATCTTTTGTATCCGATATCCCACGAAGGCACCACCTCTCTAAAATTAAGCGGCCATTTATCATCCGACTTTGTTCTGCAATTGCTCGAAATTTTTGTAATGAAAACCAAAAACCAGCACTTTCACGACGTATTGTTGCTTCTACAGAACTTTCGGCTATGCTAATTAAACGTAAAAACAATTCATCAATAAATCCTTGTATAGCCAACATACGAAAGAGACCTTGAGTTATACCAATTAAAATCTCAAGATCCTCATTAGTTGCAGCGTGCATATCTTAAAATAGTAAAGCCTCAATGAAAATTTAATTTGATTGCGAACTTTTTTTATATAATTACCAGTTACAGTAAAAAAATATGACATTTTCGTAAAAGCCTCGATGTAAATTTCACTTCGATCTTTAAGTCCACTCTCATTCATTTCATTCATTTCATTCATTTCATTCATTTCATTCATTTCATTCATTTCATTCATTTCATTCATTTCATTCATTTCATTCATTTCATTCATTTCATTCATTTCATTCATTTCATTCATTTCATTCATTTCATTCATTTCATTCATTTCATTCATTTCATTCATTTCATTCATTTCATTCATTTCATTCATTTCATTCATTTCATTCATTTCATTCATTTCATTCATTTCATTCATTTCATTCATTTCATTCATTTCATTCATTTCATTCATTTCATTCATTTCATTCATTTCATTCATTTCATTCATTTCATTCATTTCATTCATTTCATTAATTTCATTAATTTCATTAATTTCATTCATTTCATTCATTTCATTCATTTCATTCATTTCATTCATTTCATTCATTTCATTCATTTCATTCATTTCATTCATTTCATTCATTTCATTCATTTCATTCATTTCATTCATTTCATTCATTTCATTCATTTCATTCATTTCATTCATTTCATTCATTTCATTCATTTCATTCATTTCATTCATTTCATTCATTTCATTCATTTCATTCATTTCATTCATTTCATTCATTTCATTCATTTCATTCATTTCATTCATTTCATTCATTTCATTCATTTCATTCATTTCATTCATTTCATTCATTTCATTCATTTCATTCATTTCATTCATTTCATTCATTTCATTCATTTCATTCATTTCATTCATTTCATTCATTTCATTCATTTCATTCATTTCATTCATTTCATTCATTTCATTCATTTCATTCATTTCATTCATTTCATTCATTTCATTCATTTCATTCATTTCATTCATTTCATTCATTTCATTCATTTCATTCATTTCATTCATTTCATTCATTTCATTCATTTCATTCATTTCATTCATTTCATTCATTTCATTCATTTCATTCATTCCATTCATTTCATTCATTTCATTCATTTCATTCATTTCATTCATTCCATTCATTTCATTCATTTCATTCATTTCATTCATTTCATTCATTTCATTCATTTCATTCATTTCATTCATTTCATTCATTTCATTCATTTCATTCATTTCATTCATTTCATTCATTTCATTCATTTCATTCATTTCATTCATTTCATTCATTTCATTCATTTCATTCATTTCATTCATTTCATTCATTTCATTCATTTCATTCATTTCATTCATTTCATTCATTTCATTCATTTCATTCATTTCATTCATTTCATTCATTTCATTCATTTCATTCATTTCATTCATTTCATTCATTTCATTCATTTCATTCATTTCATTCATTTCATTCATTTCATTCATTTCATTCATTTCATTCATTTCATTCATTTCATTCATTTCATTCATTTCATTCATTTCATTCATTTCATTCATTTCATTCATTTCATTCATTTCATTCATTTCATTCATTTCATTCATTTCATTCATTTCATTCATTTCATTCATTTCATTCATTTCATTCATTTCATTCATTTCATTCATTTCATTCATTTCATTCATTTCATTCATTTCATTCATTTCATTCATTTCATTCATTTCATTCATTTCATTCATTTCATTCATTTCATTCATTTCATTCATTTCATTCATTTCATTCATTTCATTCATTTCATTCATTTCATTCATTTCATTCATTTCATTCATTTCATTCATTTCATTCATTTCATTCATTTCATTCATTTCATTCATTTCATTCATTTCATTCATTTCATTCATTTCATTCATTTCATTCATTTCATTCATTTCATTCATTTCATTCATTTCATTCATTTCATTCATTTCATTCATTTCATTCATTTCATTCATTTCATTCATTTCATTCATTTCATTCATTTCATTCATTTCATTCATTTCATTCATTTCATTCATTTCATTCATTTCATTCATTTCATTCATTTCATTCATTTCATTCATTTCATTCATTTCATTCATTTCATTCATTTCATTCATTTCATTCATTTCATTCATTTCATTCATTTCATTCATTTCATTCATTTCATTCATTTCATTCATTTCATTCATTTCATTCATTTCATTCATTTCATTCATTTCATTCATTTCATTCATTTCATTCATTTCATTCATTTCATTCATTTCATTCATTTCATTCATTTCATTCATTTCATTCATTTCATTCATTTCATTCATTTCATTCATTTCATTCATTTCATTCATTTCATTCATTTCATTCATTTCATTCATTTCATTCATTTCATTCATTTCATTCATTTCATTCATTTCATTCATTTCATTCATTTCATTCATTTCATTCATTTCATTCATTTCATTCATTTCATTCATTTCATTCATTTCATTCATTTCATTCATTTCATTCATTTCATTCATTTCATTCATTTCATTCATTTCATTCATTTCATTCATTTCATTCATTTCATTCATTTCATTCATTTCATTCATTTCATTCATTTCATTCATTTCATTCATTTCATTCATTTCATTCATTTCATTCATTTCATTCATTTCATTCATTTCATTCATTTCATTCATTTCATTCATTTCATTCATTTCATTCATTTCATTCATTTCATTCATTTCATTCATTTCATTCATTTCATTCATTTCATTTCATTTCTCTGTGTACGAACAATTTTTATACCCTACACCCAGGGTATATTCACTTTGTCCTTCCGTTTGTAATTCAGAAACGAGGCGTGGCAGATATAGAAAAGTATATTTATTCTTGACCAGCGTCACCTCCTGAATCGATATAACTATGTCCGTCCGTCTGGCTGGCTGACTGGCTGGATTTTTATACCCTACACCCAGTGTAGGGTATTTAATGTTAGGCCAGGCCAAATGTTACACCCTTACTAGTTTAAAGTTAATATTTAGGCTGTGAACTAAGCAATATAAAATGTTCCTTTTATATCTACAAGAAAACCAATTCACGCTCGTTGGTCTGAATGTGACTAAAGCAAATCATACAATGTATAAATAAAAGCCTCGTAACTTTACAGCAAGGGTGTCAGCGTAGAAGAAAAGTGAGCCAATTTTGGCTCGACCCAACAACATCAATATTTTTGTACAACAATCCCAACAACATCAATATTTCTGTACAACATTCAGAGAAATAATTTTTGTTGTTTTTTTTCACGCTCGTCAAAATTTCGCGTTTTTGTTGCTTTTTTTGCGTACACACAAAATTGAACTCGAACTAACATAAAACAACAACAAAGACTACGTCGCATCAAAAACAAAAACAACAAACAATATGGGTATTAATGCGTTGATGCGCAGTTGCGAAAATGCAAGTCTTTTACGCACTAACGCCTGAACGATCAATGTGAATATTTCCATCTTGAGAAATTGCAAAAGTAGTGTGAAATTTTCGGCAATATTGTTGTTATTTTACTAATATCAAACTTTAGCAAATTGCACTTTCGCAACGACGCAAGGGCATTGCGCATCAACGCGTGAGTTCCCCTAATTTTTGTGTGTGTCCTAGTCCTTAGAAATTTTGAAAATTGTTGAAGTATTATTGTTGTTGTAAACGAGGCATGAAAAAACAACAAAAAATTGTTTTTTTGTTTGTTGTTACTCGAATTTAAAGTTGTTGTAAAAGCAACGCTGACTGCGCTGCATGCGTTTGGCTCAGTGATTTGAAAACGCTGACACCCTTGCTTTACAGTAGTAATCGCTTTAAAAATAAGCTGGTGGGAAATGAAAAGTGTTAGCAAGAATAAGCAAATCTTGAACTCCGTTCCTCCCATCTACCTGTTTACGTAATACTTGAACGGCCCCTAAATAGATAACACTAGTTTTAATTATACTTTATACAACTTAGGTAGTATAATTAACTGTCTTATTGCAAACTGAGCAAACCGCTTTTATACCCTACACCCAGGGTATATTCACTTTGTCCTTCCGTTTGTAACGCAGAAAGGGAGGCGTGGCAGATATAGAAAAGTATATATATTCTTGACCAGCGTCACCTCCTGAGTCGATATAACTATGTCCGTCCGTCTGGCTGGCTGACTGGCTGGCTTGCTAAGTTGCTTGGTGTGCATGGAAATACATTTTCTGGGAAAACTAAGCAAGATAATTCAATAATTCAATTTAGTACACTGCCTACGGCGTCAAAGATAGCTCGTGGGATTGAAAATGAGCGTATTCGGTCAACGGAGACGCCTACCGCCCATACAAAAAATATATTCTAAATACAACTTTAGGAGTTTTTTCACGAAAATACAACCAAAATATACATAAACATTACGTATTGTAAGCGAAAGCTCTGAAAAAAAAACTGGGCTACTTTAGGCAAGAAAGCGTGGCATCTCCCATATAAGCAAAAGCATCAAAACGCTATACTGAAAGCGTTTTTTGAGATAGTCGAACTAAATTTTACTCAGACTCTAAGAACTATAAATGCAAGATCTGAGCAAAAACTGGGTTAAATCGGACAAGAGGGCGAGGCACCTCCCATATAAGAAAAAGATTCAGCCAAATTCACTCAGACACTAACAACTTTAAATGAAAGCTCTGAGCAAAAACTTGGTGAACTCGGCCAAGATGGCGTGGCACTTCCCATATAAGCAAAATTTTAAAAATACTGTAGTGTAGGGTATTTAATGTTATACCCTTACTAGTTTAAAGTTAATATTTGGGCTGTGAACTAAGCAATATAAAATGTTCCTTTTATATTTCTACAAGAAAACCAATTCACGCTCGTTGGTCTGAATGTGACTAAAGCAAATCATACAATGTATCAATAAAAGCCTCGTAACTTTACAGTAGAATCGCTTTAAAAATAAGCTGGTGGGAAATGAAAAGTGTTA
The DNA here is from genome assembly GCA_951812925.1 of Calliopum simillimum. Taxonomy (NCBI): domain Eukaryota; kingdom Metazoa; phylum Arthropoda; class Insecta; order Diptera; family Lauxaniidae; genus Calliopum; species Calliopum simillimum. Next base: position 131,041,416 of record OX638369.1, read on the forward strand.
GCAAGAAAAAGCAAATCTTGAACCCCCTCCCTCCCATCTACCTGGTTACGTAATACTTGAACGGCCCCTAAATAGATAACACTAGTTTGAATTATACTTTATACAACTAAGGTAGTATAATTAACTGTCTTATTGCAAACTGAGCAAACCGCTCCGATTTTTACCTTGAACAGATTCGTTTGTCCAAATACAATTTACCCGACAATTCGTGTTCTATGCTCAAAATAGCAAGTCCTCTTAAACGCAATTGAAACATTATACTGGGTAGAAATGTTTTTATAAATTCAAATTTTGAAACTTAACCCTCTGCTGAAGCAGATGAAACTTAACCCTCTGCTGAAGCAAATGAAACACGTAGTGTCAAATGCACATTGATTCGGTGAATTTGAAGCCGATATTTTGTAATCTACTACAAGTCGGAGAATTTTGATATATTTGAGATATGTCTAAAAAAATTGACTCTTACTTACTTACCTTACTCTTCACTATACAGAAGGTTTTGCTTTTAAATCAATTTTATTACTGTTATTTTTAGTTTTGTTGTTGTTGTTGGTATAATTGTTGTTTTTGTAATGTTTTGCTAAATTTCATGAAAATTTCTTTGGTTTACTTTTTTGTTTTACTATAAAAAAAATTAAAATTGATTTTTTAATTGAACTTTTAGTCATATATTTGCAAAGATCGATTTACATATAAATCTATCAATGCATTTTCTAACACATAATTATGACAAATCAAGGAACGGATTAAAAACACGGCTATAGTGACATATGTTTCGTCTTTCGCCACAAAGATTCATCAGACTATTTTTGTTGTAATTATAATTATATTTATTTCACTAAATTAATTATAATTGAAAAATTGCAAGTTGGAATACTTTTTGTGTTTTTGGTCTGGGCGGGAGTCGAACCAAGGACCTCCAGGTTGGTAGCAGAAGTCGTTACCACTGCACCAGCCTTGCCCGGCTGCGAAGCCGACTTTTGCCAGTTTTGCTTGTGTGTTAATACGTATTGATATATCATAATTGTTGCTTGTGTTATTTATTGATATTTGGTATAGTTGTTCCTTTGGAACAAATTCAATACCGATTGCAGGTGTTGCCACCTTATCAGGGCGTGTTCTCCCAAATAACTTTTAACAATTTTTAAGTGTGTTACTTAATGACATTTTATATATTGAAAATTGATTTTTTAATTGAATTAAAAATTCTTATAAAAAAAATGTTAATGCAAGAAATCAAGTACAAATTACATACATGTCAAATCAAAGAAAATAAATTGGGCTTTTATAATATGTTACTCCAACTATGCATTAATGATAGTTTTTGGAAAAATAGTGCTTTAAAAAAAAAAATGGTCAAAATTTCTGAAAGTTCGCAATATCTCTAAAACCATGACTCGGATTAAAATTTTTTGTAGGTAGATATTGTAGCAAGTTAACATATCTTTCATATGAAACTAATATTATCAAAATCCTTCCAGGGGTTCCCAACTTATAATAATTTTTATAATTTTTGTTGTTATTGTTGTTGTAATTTATTTCCAGAGCCCTACTTGGGCAAAAAGAAAAGAACATTTTTCATAGTTTTAGTTTTCCTTTGCTTTTATTTACAAAATATTTTGTGAAAATGGAATAAGTCTTACAAAAGTATAACAAATTTTTTAATTTATTATAAATGAAAGTGGAATAAGTCCATTTAGACCAAAAAAACTCAACTATTTTCTATTTCACTTGCAAAAATTTTTACAGATTAACAAAATTTGATAAATTTACAGTGGTAAACACTTAACACCAGTTTAATAACGCTTGCCAATATTTTTAAATTGAGTCGTACGCAAACCCTTCAATATCTCAGTTTATGAAAAAGTGGACTTATTCCACTTTCAAAAAAAACCCATTCATATTGTAAGATTGGACCCAAATATAACAATATTATATAAGTAAAATTTTAAGAATATGGTTTGTATTTATTTGTTTATTTTTTCTAATTTTTCAGTTATTTTAGCAGTTGAATATTTGCATATAGAGCTGATAATAAATATAATGTGGAATATGATGTGTGACGTAATGCCAACCATTTCTGAGGACAGCATTTCCCAGCGGTCTTCACAATTTAGTGGAGAAGATGCAAACTTTGAGCAGCTCATGGTGTCAATGCTGGACGAAAGGGACAAACTTATGGATAGTCTGCGGGAGGCACAAGAACGTTTAAGTGAATCAGAAATACGACTTCATGATGTAGAGAAGGAGCGTGATAGCCTTCAACGTCAGATAAACGCAAATTTACCGCAGGTACTCCTTGGCACTCGTTTTATGACTTGCTTATAAGATTTTTATTATTTTTGTGGGTAGATTTAATATACGATTCTTTTAAAAATTGGTCACATTCAGTTTCACATTGTGAAAGCTTATTTCATTTTGCTCATTATGGCATTGGTTTGTTTAACATTTTCATTATGTAAGAAAAATGCATTTCTTTTCTGGCTTTTAAAATACTTGGATCAGAATGTTGATAGGGTCCTTCTCCTTTTTAATGAATTCCATTTTCATCATAAAGGTACATAAAATAAATTACACAGGCACACAAACAAAATTAAATTAACTTTTTATTTCACATATGCAGTTTTTAGTACTTTTCGATGCTGAATCCCTATCCGTCGTCAAAACTCCTGCAGTATTTCGAGATATCCTTACTTGAAGTTGGCGAAAATGCTATTTTTAGGCTTATGGCGTAGTTACAGGAAAAGGTGAAACTATTTGTTTACGGCAAGGGTGTCAGCGTAGAAGAAAAGTGAGCCAATTTTGGCTCGACCCAACAACATCAATATTTCTGTACAACAATCCCAACAACATCAATATTTCTGTACAACATTCAGAGAAATAATTTTTGTTGTTTTTTTTCACGCTCGTCAAAATTTCGCGATTTTATGCTTTTTTTTGCGTACACACAAAATCGAACTCGAACCAACATAAAACAACAACAAAGACTACGTCGCATCAAAAACAAAAACAACAACCAATATGGGTATTAATGCGTTGATGCGCAGTTGCGAAAATGCAAGTCTTTTACGCACTAACGCCTGAACGATCAATGTGAATATTTCCATCTCGAGAAATTGCAAAAGTAGTGCGAAATTTTCGGCAATATTTTTGTTATTTTACTAATATCAAACTTTAGCAAATTGCATTTTCGCAACGACGCAAGGGCATTGCGCATCAACGCGTGAGTTCCCCTAATTTTTGTGTGTGTCCTAGTCCTTAAAAATTTGAAAATTGTTGAAGTATTATTGTTGTTGTAAACGAGGCATGAAAAAACAACAAAAAATTGTTTTTTTGTTTGTTGTTACTCGAATTTAAAGTTGTTGTAAAAGCAACGCTGACTGCGCTGCATGCGTTTGGCTCAGTGATTTGAAAACGCTGACACCCTTGGTTTACGGCATCGAATAGTCACACTCTTTCTTATCAAAATATACTTTCAAACTTTTCCAATAGGACTCTTACTTTTTGAGTTATAATTCTTTGAAGAGAGGGTATTTCAGCCCTAGACGAAATATTTTGAGGTCGTGGCATCGCCCATATTTATTGACACTAACACATTTTATACCCTGCAGCAGATTTTAACTCACTTTGAGTATTTTTTGGCCATAAATCGGTTTTTCGATACTAATGTACATAATTTTGTCCTTTGTATGAGGGCTAAAATACCGTCTGTGCAAAGGTTCACTACTCGGAAAGTAAGTGTCCTATTGGAAAAGTTCCAAGGTTTATTGTATAAGGAAGAGTGTGGCTTTCGATAACATTAAAAAAAAAGAATTTCACCTTTTCCTCTAGCTACGAGATAAGCCTGAAAACAGCGTTTTCTCCAACTTCACGCATTCGTCCTTAGGATTATCAGCCAAGTGGGTGTTGTACATGCAAAAAACACTTAACAGTAGACCGTTTTTAGCATATATGGCAAAAACTGAAAGTTGCTTCGATCTTTGATTTCTGGGGCGCAAAAGTTTCCATTTAGCCTACAAACCTCCAATAAAAAATTTGGTGCCGATCGGATAAGCCTAAACTCTGCCGCTAAATCGTTAAAGAATAAAAACACACTTTATATGGGAATTATTGGTTTTTTAATCAAATGCCTAATATTTAAGCAATTAAAATTAAGTTTTTAAGGAAATCTAAGTCATGATTTGGCGCTCGGATATCATTCGTGCACGTAAACCATGCTTTGACGTACATTCGTTTTGTTATAAAGAACTGTTCTCGTAAGAGATACATTTTCAAGGTGTAAATGCATGTACCCATAAACCTTGCGTGAGATGTTGGAGCAATTGTTCGAAAGCTTCCGCCGTCTTCACCAAAAACATAATTGATGAACTAAGTAGCTCCTCGTAGTCTACACGGATTTGTGTTTGCTGTAGCTGTTGATGACAGAAATGCTTAATGGCTTCACTTATTTTGGAGCGAACAGTAGGGTCTTCCAATCCGCTTTTAATCGATTTGTGGTCAAGACAAACGGCAGCAAAGCGATTGAAAATAGGTACTTCAGGCGCGCTTGTTAGGCAATGTTTCACTTCATAAACGTGTTTCAATACGATTCCCAACATATGATGGCGATATGCGAACTTGATTAATTTCACAGGTTTACAAAAAAAAAATGTCATGGCGTTTTGACCAGACTATGTGTTTCCTAGGGAATTTGACGTCCTGAATCCGAATCCCGGATCCGTTTTTTTCCAGAACGTCTGAGAAAAAGATTTCAAGGTCATATGGAGGTCAAAATGGGGTTCATGTGTCGTTTAGTGATAAATTCGCTAAAATTCTGAAACCAATTTTTATCATTGAGTTTTTAGTTCTTAAAAAGAATATGTGATCAAAAAGGGTACCTCGGACCTAGTTTCGGAGACATAGCCATCGGAAGATCCGGATATATCATCCATGAAAACCGCTATAAGTTGGGAACCCCTGGATGGATTTGGAAAATATGAATGGTATTTTGTTGTTGGTGTTGTTGATTTATTTGTTGTTGTAACTGAAAAATTCCACAAAATTTCAAAAAAGGTCATATCTCGAAAACTATGAATTCAATTGAAAATATGCCCAAAACATTTTTATAGGCTAGGTCCGAGATACCCTTTTTAATCACATATTCTTTTTAAGGACTAAGAACTCAATGATAAAAATTAGTTTCAGAAGTTTAGCGCATTTATCAATAAACGACACATGACCTCCATATGACCTTCAAATATTTTTTCTGAGAAAAAAATGAGGTACATTAAGCTAGCAGGGCGAAAATGGCAGAATTGAAAAAAAAAAAAATGCCAGAATAATAGGCTAATTTTGGGCCCAAACGCCGAATTTCAGGCTCTTCATTTAAAAAAAAAAAAATAGCTCTGCTAACTTAAACTTAAGCTTTTTGGAGAAAACACATACGGGACGTATATTAAACTAAAGTAAGTAGTCAATAATTATAGGCTAATTATAGGCCATTTAAATGCCCAATCACCAAATAAAAATCTTTCCATTTAAAAAAAAAAAAAGATTCTGCTAGGTTAAGTTTAAGCTAGCAGAGCGATTTCGAAAAAAAAAACATTTTGTACTAAAGAAAGTATTCAATACTTATAGGCCAATTAAAGGCTATTTAAATGCCCAATCGCCAAAAGAAAAGCTTTTAATTAAAAAAAAAAAATGGACCAAATCAATTTTCTTGAAATTATGAACTTCGAATAATTCCAGAGAAAAAAAAACAACAACAACAACTACTACAACAACAACAAATTTGCTACTACTACAACAACAGTAATTTTACATAAAAGTATGGGTAAGTGGGCGGGCGCTGCTCAGGATTTAAACCCGTCAGACATCCAACACTGGCTTCGCGGCGGCCTTCGGCCGCGGATCAGTCTATAATATATCCAACAAATAGTTTTGCTAGTCAAATTGCGCGCGCAATTTTTAATGAAAATTTAAATTTTTTTTAAATAATAAGTAGTTACTGCGCTTGTATAAGACTGATCCGCGGCCGAAGGCCGCCGCGAATCCGGTGTTGGATGTCTGACGGGATTAAATCCTGAGCAGCGGCCGCAGGCCGACCACTTACCCCTACTTTTATGTAAAATTACTATTGTTGTAGTAGTAGTAAATTTGTTGTTGTTGTTGTAGTTTTTGTTGTAGAGTTGTTGTTATTCGAAGTACATAATTTCAAGAAAATTGATTTGGTCCATTTTTTTTTTAAATGAAAAGCTTTTCTTTTGGCGATGGGGCATTTAAATAGCGTATAGCGTATAATACTTTGTTTAGTTAAAAATGTTTTTTTTTCGAAATCTCTCTGCTAGCTTAAGCTTAACCTAGCAGAATTTGTATACCCTACACCCAGGGTATATTCACTTTGTCCTTCCGTTTGTAACGCAGAGAAGGAGGCGTGGCAGATATGGAAAAGTATATATATTCTTGATCAGCGTCACCTCCTGAGTCGATACAGCCATGTCCGTCTGTCTGTCTGGCTGGCTGGGTGGCTGGCTGGCTGGGTAACGGCTGGGTGTGTGTGGAAATACACTTTTTGGGAAAACCAAGCAAGAAAATTCAATGAAATTTGGTACCCCGCCTCCGTCATCAAAGTTAGCTCGGGGGATTGCAAATGAGCAAAATCGGTTAACGGACACGCCTACCGCCCATACAAAAAATATATTCAAAATGCAATTTTAGGAGTATTTTTCACGACAATGCAACCAAAATACACATAAATACTACAAATTGTAAGCGCAAGCTTTGAGAAAAAACTGAGCGAACTCAGACAAGAGGGCGTGGCACCTCCCATATAAGCAAAAGCTTCAAAACGCTATACTGAAAGCGATTTTCGAGATATTCAAACCAAATTTAACTCAGACACTAAGAACTATAAACGAAAGCTCTCAACAAAAATTGGGTGAAATCGGACAAGGAGGCGTGGCACCTCTCATATAAGCAAAAGATTCAAAAAGCTATACTGAAAGAGTTTTTTGAGAAAATCCAACCAAATTTCACTCACCCACTAAATATTATAAATGCGAGCTCTGAACAAAAACTGGGTGAACTCGGACAAGAGGGCGTGTCTCCTCCCACATAAGCAAAAACTTCCAAACGCTATACTGAAAGCGTTTTTCGAGATATTCGAACCAAATTTAACTCGGACACTAAGAACTCTAAGTGAAAGCTCTCAACAAAAATTGGGTGAAATCGGACAAGGAGGCGTTGCACCTCGCTTACAAGCAAAATTTTCAAAACACTGCAGTGTAGGGTATTTCTTTTTTGGCCAGGCCAAAAGTTACACCCTTACTAGTTTTTTTTTAATGGAAAGATTTTTATTTGGCGATTGGGCATTTAAATAGCCTATAATTAGCCTATAATTAGCTTATAATTATTGAATACTTTCTTTAGCACAAAATGTTTTTTTTTTTGAAATTGCTCTGCTAGCTTAAACTTAACCTAGCAGAATCTTTTTTTTTTTTTTAAATGGAAAGCTTTTTATTTGGCGATTGGCCATTTAAATAGCCTATAATTAGCCTATAATTATTGACTACTTACTTTAGTTCAATATACGTCCCGTATGTGTTTTCTCGTAGCTTAAGTTTAAGCCAGCAGAGCTATTTTTTTTTTTTTTTTTTTTTTAAATGAGGAGCCTAAAATTCGGCATTTGGGCCCAAAATTAGCCTATAATTAGCCTATAATGCTGGCATTTTTTTTTTTCAGTTCTGCCATTTTCGCTCTGCTAGCTTAATGTACCTAAAAAAATGGACCCCGGATTCGGAGGACGTCAAAGTCCCTAGGAAACACATAGACTGGTCAAAACGCCATGACATTTTTTTTTTTTTTTTTGTAAACCTGCGTTTTCGATCAAGTTTTTTCTGCAGTTCCAATGTTAAACATTTTGTGAGCAGACTGTCTTCATCGGTATGCAATTCTAATGCCGCATACGAAATATAATCGGCGAATTCATCTTCCTCTTCACTTTCGATGTCAGCTGTTACGAGTACTGCTAAAACGTTATTCGGAAATATCAGTTGATGATTTGTTGTTAAAGGAATAAAAAAAAAAAATCAACTAGTTCACTTACAAGGTTGATAAGCAAGTTCTGCATGTTTTCTCTTTCGCGATTCTTCTTTTTGTTATCGTTGCTCTGATCGCTGTTCTCGTCCGTATAACTTCATGTCAACGTCTACCATGCACCCTGGTCTTCCTTTCTGCCTTTGTAACAACAAAAACTTTTTATCTTCTTCTATTGACATTTCACTCAGAGCATTTGCGCTAGCCATATCGAATAGATCGTCCATTGTTTCTTTGTAATTTTCCACTTTAACTTTTAATGCCTCCGATCTGTTGTTTGCATTCTTCTTATAGACATTTATCCATTCGTCATACAACTTTAGCAATTTGTCTTGGCATTCATATTTATCACGAGTTGATATGCGGGCCTGTTGCCAAAAAATTAGCGCTGCATCCATTGCTAGTTTAGCACTTTCTTTGGCACAATATTTTCTGTCAACATTTACAAACCGCACATTGTAAAATAAAACTTGGAGTACCTTTCTGTTCGACGGCAGTTTGGCTCCATATATTAGGTGTCATACATGTCCAATTGACTCTACGTAGCGCAATTTATTATTGGAGCGCTTAGTAAACTTGGAAGTTGACATATTAGGCATCATACATATTAGGGTGCAGCACTTTTTCGAAATAATGGGAAAATTATAGGTTGCATCAAAGATTATCTTAGGAATAGGCCTTATTACAAAGACTGCATACTTAGTTTTGGCCAAAACCCCCGAAAAGATGGCCCGCCTGGAGCTTGAATGAAGGTCTAAGCGAAAAAAATCATTGTTTTTTCGCAGTTTTTTTATTTTATCTCAAAAACCACGAAACTATTGGTAGTAATTCTTCCTAAATCTTTGAACGGGATTTATTTTCTACATTTTTTGTTTTTTTCTCATTGCTCTACAGTGAAGTTTGCCCTATGGAAGTCCCGGAAGAAGTAAACATTTTTTGATTCAAAAAACGGTTTTTTTCCTATAACTCAAGATACAAGAGACACACAAAAACTTTAGAGCTCAATAAATGTAGGAAATCTGCTTTCCTATAGTTTCGTTGTGAAATCTTGATTCCAAAAGTAAACGGTTTTCCGCTAGAGGCCGAAATTTGTTAAAAATAATTGTGTATCATGAAAAAGCGACCTTTTATTGTTTGGTTTTAAAATATACCCAAAAATTTTATTAGAAACTAATGAAAAAACTAAAAGCTTCTAAACATGGTCTTTAGAATGGAAATCGGATTGAAATTGCGCGAGATATGACAATTCTTACATACTTGGTATTTTTTGTAAAGTTCTAATTTTGGGTATTTTTGTTTCACAGTGTATTTTGCATCCACAATTTAAGATTTTTTTATGATTATTACTTTACGTTAAAGGACGATAAGCAGCGCAACTTTCAAGACCAAGAATATCAAAATCGGTTTGTAGTTTCTTTGCGAATTTCAGCCTGAGAGTTTGGATTTTTTTCCATTTTTGTCAAATACGGCTTTTTTTGAGTATGAGCGACTGCATACCCTAAATTCCGTAAAAAATGTGTAGGAAATATATTTTGCTATATTTTGGTCCTGATAGTCATCTTCCCACAGCTAACAGTTTGTGCCCTAGAGGCCGATTTTTGTGATAAAAAAAATCGAATTTTTAGAAAAGCTTTGAAAGCTTTTAAGCTTATCTTAAATTTTTTATAAAAATTTTTGGAAAATTTGCAAGCAAAAACATCAAAAGGTCACTTCGAAATAAAAATTTCTAAAAATTCGATTTTTTTTGGGATATAAAAGTACACATTTTTTACGGTATTTAGGGTATACAGTCGCTCATACTCAAAAAAAGCCGTATTTGACAAAAATGGAAAAAAATTCAAACTCTCAGGCTGAAATTCGCAAAGAAACTACAAACCGATTTTGATATTCTTGGTCTTGAAAGTTGCGCTGCTTGTATGGTTCTTTGTATGTACCATATACATCCATGTATTAAGTTTCTAATCGAAACCTGTCAAAGGTGCGGAGAAATAGTTTTGTGGGTGCAACGCCCCATCAATAGTTCTCCAATTTTCGGCAATAATAACCTGGCGGTGAATTAAACGCAGATATCGTAAAATTATGGCTTCGATGTGTTTAGTGTGTTAAGCGTCATGCCTATTTTGTGGTTTTTTTGTACGGGGGGCACAAAACCCCCTTGTTTTCTCAATTTATAAATTTGAACAATACCGTGAACTCTTTTCAATTAAATTACAAATAAATGAACACCTTAAGTTGAGTTCACACATTTAAAATCAATCTTTATTTAAATTAAATTTTAACAATTTGGATGCATTTCGGGATGTTGACAACCCATCTTCAGCAACACGAATGAAAATATTTTAAATACAATAAAATAAACAAAGTGTGAGACTTGCCATACATAAATAATGGACACAAACATAATCTAATTAGAAAGAGAAAAAAAAAACAAAGTTTTATAACTGTGCACCACAATATTTTTAACAAAATTGAGAAACAATAACTAAATACCAATATAATCATTAGGGCTGTTCAAAAAAAAAAAATTTTCGAATTTCCAAGATATACTTTGGCATCACGATCTACATCATGACAGAATATCCCAAAAAATTTTTCAGATTTTTAGATTCATATTTAAAGGTGGCTCAAAGCAGAAATATATCTTTATTATTTTTTTTTTAGCATTAATTATAAAATGTTGTCAAACAATTTAAAAAATTTGTTTTAGAGTAACTTAAAAACATTCATTTTGTTTGGTTTTTCATGAACCTTAAAACCTACGTTTTACCTAGGTTTTACCTAGGTTTTAAAGTTCATTAAAAAACAAACAAAATGAATGTTTTTAAGTTACTCTAAAACAAATTTTTCAAATTGTTTGACAACATTTTATAATCAATGCTAAAAAAAATAATAAAGATATATTTCTGCTTTGAGCCACCTTTAAATATGAATTTAAAAATCCGAAAAATTTTTTGGGATGTTCTGTCATGATGTAGATCGTGATGCCAAAGTATATCTTGGAAATTCGAAAAATTTTTTTTTTTTTGAACAGCCCTAATAATCATATCGTAAATGTTTGAGACCAACAATTGAGATCAGATTAATAATAACAAGAGAGAACCAAATTTTTTAATAACTGTGCACCGAAAGTAACTTTAAAAAATAGAGTACCTTACAATTAATTTGTACCATTATAGTCCAGTGCTACATAGTTAAAGTCTGAATTAATAAGGGTTACACAAATTTTAAAAAAAAAATCAAATATACTGTTATATAAACGTAAATTTAAACACACTTAAATAGATCTGATATTATATTTCCTTTATCAAGGTTCATAGAATGCGTGTCTTTTTGAATATAAATGCTTTCATAGGCGTCAAGTTTGTTATGATCATTTATTTGTTTTTTCAATTTCTTTCCTTGTTTTATCCAAAAAATTTTGCTTAAAAATCTATGGGAGCACCAAGAAAAAATTTGATGTGAATATGGTTTCAATACGTATGGAAGCCCTCCATGGACTTTTCGGAGGGGTAAGGTCCCAGGGGGAAAATTTTTTATTTTTGAAAAGTAACAAGGGTCGGTCATACATATCCAGTCCTTCCTTAAAGCGGAAATATTGATTTAATTAACAATTTTTTGCTGTCCTGTTGTACAGTGTTATTTTTTTACGCCTCTAATTGGAGGTTTTAGCATTATCCTATATTCAATGAATGATTCTAGTTAAAGTAAAATAATTATTATTTTTTTCAAGGAATTTGCAACGCTCACAAAAGAACTCACCCAAGCTCGAGAGGCGTTGTTAGAAAGAGATGAAGAAATTGGAGAATTGAAGGCTGAAAGAAACAACACCAGGGTAAAGTCAAAATATTGCAACCTTCCATAATTAAATCTGTGCAAACATGGCAAAAGCTGCTATCGCATGTTTTCAAAATTTTTCAGGAGAGCAAATTTAAATTTTTAATTGATATGAAAAAATCACAAATCCTGATTTTCAAGTTGTTTTTCTAAGTAACTACAAGTCCTAGAGCAAATCTGATTTTGCCAGCTTGTAGATCTCACCGAGAACAACACCCTGGACTACATAACTCATAACTGCTCGATAGCAGCTTTTGCCATCTTTGAACAGAAATAATAAATATCGCCAGATGAAATCCAAAAGACGTAACATTAAAAAATTTAAAATGGAGTTTTTGAATGATTATGATGCATTCGACTAAATCACATGATTTCACGCATAATTTCATAAGCCAAAAATGACTTTCAGATCTAAAATATTTTCAAAATATACAAACTATTATTACATCTTTTTTGATTTCAAGTGAAGTTTTACTGTATTTATGTGAAGCATGCGGGAAAACTAAAGAAAGCAGTAATATTGTAATTAAAATTTTATAATATACTATTACACTGGTTTTAATTGTTCTTGACTTAAGAAAAGCTTTTGATTCTATAAGTCATTCTGTAGACATCAACAAGATCTAAATCACACGATTTGGAGCAATATTTTTAAAGAAAAAATACCTTACTGGTTTTTCTACATGTGGTTATGGACATTATACAATACTTTATGCCAAGTTAAGCTGCAGTTATGTACATACTATACTTAATTTAAAATTTTTTTAAAGCTTCTATTAGAACATCTGGAGTGTTTGGTATCTCGACACGAGCGATCATTACGGATGACTGTAGTAAAAAGACAAGCTGCTGCTCAAAGTGGAGTTTCAAGTGAAGTTGAGGTTTTAAAAGCATTGAAAAGTTTATTCGAACACCACAAAGCTTTGGATGAAAAAGTAAGAGAACGACTTCGTTTGTCTATTGAAAAAAATTCTTCTTTGGAAGAAGAACTTAATGCCACTAAAGAAGAGGTATGAATGTGAAAGCTTTAAGACAACTTAAAAATAATTTTTTTAATGTTTTAGTTGCAGCAATATAAAATAGGCGCAGTACAACTCAATAAAAGTGACGGTAAAGAAAACGGAATAAACGAGAAGGTAAAAATGGCTTGCGCGAACGATCTTCTTAAAATCCTAGGTGTTAAAATAGAAAGTACTGATCCTGGCTTTTTCTTCATTCTTAATTGAATTGTGTGAAGTTGAAGACAATTTGAGTTGAATTATACTTTTACACATTAATAATAGATTTCATATAATATTAATCTATGTACTCTGCTATTTTTTTACTGGGTCAGATAAATTCCGGTTCTTAATCTTTTTAAAGTTTTAGTTTAACAATTTTACCACAAATTCTCAACGTTCAGACCTATTATCGAGTAAAACTTTTACGCATAACGGTATAAAACTTGAAATTTTTGTGAAAAGTTTAACCAAAGAGAAAATAAACAGAAAAATGGTACAGCAGTGCAACGGAATGCCACTAAAATATGATATGGCAAAATTGCTGAGAACATGAGAGAGCTTATTAGTATTTTACCAACCAGACATATAGCGTTTGTCTATGCTTGCTGAATACGAACCATTAGCATCGAACTGTGCGTGCCAAGGACGTTTTTCTTTCTTTCATTTTGTTTTTGTTATGGTAACAACTGAAGATAAAGAAAAGAAAAATGGATGGAATTGTTTATTAAAAAAAAAAAAAATAAATAGCAGTGATATACTATATTTTTCTTCTATTTGGTTTTTTTTATGTAAAAAAGATCTTAGTCTTAGCATATTTTGCAATTGCAATGCACACACAAATATTTAAATACCGACAAGTGGTAAGGTGCGCTACCCGAATATTTCTCTTACGGTTTCTGAGGTAAATTGTTAATAAAACAAATTTTTAACATCCAGATAGAGCCTTCCGCCCTTCACCTAGACGTACATGTTACGCTCCTTTCTGTTTCTGTAAATTTTCTTTAAAAACTTTTCCATTTGGCGTTTTAAATACTATGCTTTCTTTGAGACAAATTTTACATTAAAATTAAGTTATTTTATGAGTTCATAAGCAATTGCTACTTACATCTTTTTATTACAAATATTGTATAATTGTACAAATTTTTACAAATAAATTAAGTTAACGATAATAATATTATTTTCAAGATTGGTATTGGACTTAACGGAGAGCAAAATGATACTATTGATTATGCTGCCAAAACACACGAACTTCAAACAATAATTGAAAAACAAGTTAGTTTAGGCTTATTCATTGAACGATTGAAGTGTTAAATTTATTTCTTCTTTTTAAATAATTTAGACTGCAGAGTTATCACAATGGCAACGCCGAGTTTCGGACTTAAACAGTAAAATAAGTGAACTAGAAGACAATTTGGGAAAGATTCAGAAAGATTTGTGTAAATCGCAAGATCAATGTTCCAAATTACAAAGGGATTTGAGAGAAAATGTAGCTCAAAAAGAAGATCAGGTCTTAAATTTTGTATCTGTTTGAAAATATCTTTATACCTTTGTATTTTTTAGGAAGAAAGAATAGCGACTCTAGAAAAACGTTATTTAAATGCTCAAAGAGAGTCTACATCCCTTCATGATCTTAATGAAAAACTAGAACAGGAACTTCGCCATAAAGAAGCCCAACTAAAAGTAAACATTTTAAAAACTTACTTCTAACGTCTATCTCTTGAATATTGCCTGTAACCCCTTTCAAAATAATACACTGTGCAAAAAATTAGCACAAAAAATATAATTTAGAGGCCGCACAACCCAAAAACAATGATAACAACGATATGAACAATAACATCATTTCATGAACCGACCCAAAAATCATAAATGTTCACAAGTTTCTTTGATTATATTGAATTATATTTTTTTGAGCTAAATTTTTGCACAGTATATTATTTTTTCAAATAAAAACTTTTAAAGGGGTTAAAAGCAATATTCAAGAGATAATGGTTTTGTTTGACAACTCTAATGTATATCAATATCACTATATAAAAATTTGTATATTTAGTTGCATGAAGAAAAAATCTGTGCAATTGAAGAAAAGCTTGAACTATCAGAACAAAAACTTGCTCAGCAAGCAAAATTGCAACCAGATATGGAAGAACAACTCAAAGCACGAATGGAGGCATTAACTAAGGTAGGAAATAAGGTATGCATACATAAGACTCATAAATTTTTTAGTATATAAGTGTATTTATTTATACAATAGTATATTATGACAAAATTGTTACTCTAATGTCCGTTATGTAGACAGCAAAAGTGTACTATTCTTGATTTAGCGAAATTCAAAGAACAAAGAACATTCTTAAAATCAAATATCAAATTTTTTATTTCTCATAATTCACCATCAACACAATATTTACTGTAGTCCGACCTAAATTCTCACAAAGCACATCGTGTTTGGCATCCAAAATAATAATTTTCTGCGAGGTTTATCTTCATAAAAAGAATATTTTATACCTAGAGGTGAAAAAAAAAATCGTAGTTCAGCCATTTTTTAATGTATTTTCATATATTTGATTTTAATGGAAAGGTAACAATATAGTATGAGATCCGGCAGTAAAAAAACGTATCGATCGAGTTTTTAGTTATAATCTAGTTTTTACATATATTTATGAATGGGGGAACATATTTTTGGCGGGTTGCCTCTCGAAATGTGGCCGCAAGTATTATCAAATTGCGATAACTTATGAACCGTGAGTCGCACGAGAAAAACTGCCCAGATCTTTTTTATGGAGAGTCATATGCACTGCAAGTAATTTTTATTATATGTAAAAAAAAATTACCTTTTAGGAGTTAAAGGGTGTTTTTGTTTTGAGGTTTTGGGATTTAGTGGGTCTAAGTTAGAGTTTTTTTTAGTTTTCTTTTTTTTAGATTTCATTTCCGGTTTCCGCCGGAAGTGAGATCTTATTGTTGCTCCCTCGGGCCAACGCGGCGGGTTGAGGACTGCCCTGATTCGCGAGCTAGCCGGTGCGGGCCGCGTTGGTAACGCTGACATGGGGACACGTAACAATATGGCAATAAACAATAAACGTAAAAAAAATCGGTTTTTAATAAATAATTCTTAAAAGGTAAATTATAGCAACTTGATAATACTTGCGGCCACATTTCGAGAGGCAACCCAGCAAAAATATATTCCCCCAATCCTAAATATATGTAAAAACTAGATTTTTCAAAAATCGGTTGAAAACTGGCTTAGCTTCGGCCGATATCAAGCATCCACTTTTTCCGCACCGAATTTTTAGGCTTTAATTTTTTTAAAATTTTTTGCCGAAAGTGCATAAAAATTATTTTTAAGAAAAACAAAAAAAAACAGAAATTAAAATCGAAGTTTCCACAACTTTTTTAAGAAAAATCTTGTAAAACCACTTCGTCGCAGCTAGTTTTGAAACCGAAGAAAAGTAAAATAAATAAAAAATGTAATCCCAGAATTCGGAACTTGACTTGATATTGTATGTGACAACCCATGATATCGACCGTAGCTCAGCCACTTTTCAACCGATTTTCAAACAATTTTTCAGACATTCAGAGGAAAAAATAGTATACTCTCAGCCGTCTATCATATTCTTTTGTCATACGTAAGACACATTATTTATTGAACCATATAGACCCTTAATAGGGTTTTTAAACCTTTTTTTATTTATAAACATAAATCTTTTTATTTATATATGTAAGAGATATTTAATTCTAACTTTACTGACGCATATTTAAGGCTCAAGAGCGCCATGGTTCAGCTGAAGACCGTATTCAAAGGTTAGAAACAAATTTAGACGAAAAAACCGCAGAAGTTATTCGACTTAATCAACGTCTTAAAATGAATGAAGAACACAACATGCGGCTCTCTTCTACCGTTGATAAATTACTTTCTGAATCTAACGAGAGGTTACAAGTTCATTTAAAGGAACGAATGCATGCACTAGATGAGAAAAATTCCTTAACTCACGAATTAGAAAAGGCTCGAAAGATAGCTGAAGAGCTACACCATGAAAAAAGTGAAATTATGAAAGAACTGTCCAAAACAAGGCTAGAAATTGAAAATTTTAAACGTCAGCTGTTACAGCAAGAAATTGCTTACAACATACAACAAACAGAAGCTTTGACTCGAAGCCTTTCACCTAGTAGTGCTGTTGACGGTACTGCTTTTTCTCGTAGCACCTCTCACACAAGCTTTGAAACTCATTCATTGCGGAGAAACAAATCGCGGCTTGTTGATGAAAATGAACAGTTTGCCAGATCTTTAACAGAACAAGAATGGGGTAAACTGCATCAAACTCATGTATTAAGTAACGTTCAACAAGCATATGAAATGTCCGGTGGACCAGATTGTGACGACAATGAAGTGTTATTTACCGCTGCGGATATAATGTCGCCATCAGGACACACTGATGCTCAAACTTTAGCAATGATGTTGCAGGAACAGTTGGATGCTATTAACAATGAAATTAGGTAAACCTATTACAAATAACTTAGCTCACTTTTTTAAGCAGAGTAACATTTTAATCTTCAAAAAATTAAAAGATCCAAAGAGGCTCTCAATAAACCTGGTTTTTTTTTACGCTAATTTTACGAGGTTTATGGATAGCCTCTAACGTGAATTTTATACCAGAAGTAAAAAAAGCCTGTTTGCCTTAAAGTTTAAGTAGGTGCCATGAGTTTGGAACATTTTTTTTTTAAATTTCAGCTCCTAAATAATGTAGGAATTTTTGTTTAAATGTGCAAAATTGAAGCGACCATGAATAACAGTAAACTGATTTGCATTTATAAAATCAGATAATAGTTGATTTTTGTTCCTAACAGCTCCACAATGGAACAAAATTGAGTAAACAGAAGACGCCATCGTTTCCTTCATACAAAAATCATCAAATATATTGTATTAAACAAAAATTACAAGACTATGAATGGCTCAAAAACCAT
This sequence comes from Calliopum simillimum, assembly GCA_951812925.1. NCBI lineage: Eukaryota > Metazoa > Arthropoda > Insecta > Diptera > Lauxaniidae > Calliopum > Calliopum simillimum. Next base: position 131,059,277 of record OX638369.1, read on the forward strand.
CTAACTTTGTCGCTTTCCTTTTCATACAAAACCTTTGTAAATAAATCTATGTTGCTAGTGAAGATCAGTGAAGCAGTATAAGTCGTAAAGAACATTAAGCCTGTTTTGGAAAATTGAATAGTAGAGTAAGCTATTTTAGATTTTTGGAACTTTATGGAAATTATGTGAACATTTTTTTTTTTTTTCAACTTTTACCGATTGAAACTTTCTATTTTTTAGTTTTTCATCAAATGGAATAATTTTATGCTATGAGAACTATCAAAACTTTTGAAAATTTAGGCACCTTAATGTTTACGTGTGTTTTACTTTTTTTAAGGCTTATTCAAGAAGAAAAACAATCAACTGAAGCAAGAGCTGAAGAACTTGAATCAAGAGTGGGTAGCTTGGAACATGTTAATTTACTAACTCGAGGGCGATCTATTGATCGACAAAGCCCACCAATAAGCGGACGCAGTACACCTAATAGTCCTAATAGAGACTATTTACAGAAATATCACACTGTAAGTAATACCCATTAATCCCACCAATTTTTTTTAATTTATGTCAGTTATCAGCCTCTGATATTAAGCAATTGTTCCTTGGAGTGTAACTGTTTTTTTTTTTTAGATAATTTAAAGAATTACAAGCAATTTAAATTATTATTATGTTGTAAGTGAACAATTTCGTTAAACTGAGTTGATTGCGAAAAGCTACCAAATTGTGGACCAACATTTTTCTGCAGAAGTTAGCGAGATATTTGCAAAAAAACTTGTTTTAGCTACACTTGAGCATTAATACTTTTTTGTGCGCACACAACTTTGCAATGGACGTTTCACACTTTATTTATCATGCATGAATAAAGATAATTCCGGTGAAAAAAAATCACTTGGAATTATTTCGCTCAACAGCTCTTTTTTTGTCTAATTTTCCTGGGTTTGAAAATAAAAACAGAGTTTTGAGTTTTTTTGCTACAAAATTCCGTTGTGTTTAATTATTGGGTGTACAACTTAAAAACCGGAATTTGACGGTGGATGTCCGTACTAACAAATATCGTGGAAGCTCGAACTTTATATATATGTCATTTGGAAGGTACATTTGACAGCTATCAAAATCAGTCAACAAAACAATTTGATCTTGTGCGCATCATTATTATTTTTCACGTTGAATAACTTCGAAAATTCGAGAAAAAGACAGCATTTGCGGGAGGTTCTGTTGGGTCATTTTTTTGCAAAGAAAACTGCTGCGGAAAGTTTGCTTGTAGAAGTTTATGGCGACGATGTTTTAGGAAAAACACACTGTTTTGAATGGTTTAAACGCTTCAAAAGTGCCGATTTTGACATCAAAGACAAAGAACGCCCAGGACAGCCAAAAAAGTATGAAGACGAAGAATTAGAGAAGCTACTCGATGAGGATTCGTGTCAAGCACAAGACGAGCTTGCCAAATCATTAAGAGTGACTCAGCAAGCCATTTCGAAACGTTTGAAAGCCGCCGGATACATTCAGAAGCAAGGTAATTTCCAAGGTAAGGTCCCCTATGAGTTGAAGCCGAGAGACGTTGAACGGCGCTTCTGTATGTCTGAAATGCTGCTTGAGCGCCATAAAAACATATCGTTTTGCATCGGATTGTGACTGGGGATAAAAAATGGTTCCATTATGACAATCCCAAGCGCAAAAAGTCATACATGAAACCCGGCCAACCAGACAAATCAACCTCGAAGCCAAATATCCATGGCGCCAAGGTTATGCTGTGTATTTGGTGGGATCAGAAGGGGCCGTTATATTACGAGTTGTTGAAATCGGGCCAGACAATCACAGGTGACCTGTACCGAACACAATTAATACGTTTGAAGCGTGCCATCATCGAAAAACGCCCGGAAAATGCGACCAGACACGAAGCAATAATTTTTCATCATGACAACGCTCGGCCGCATGTTGCAAGACCCGTAAAAAACTATTTGGAAAATAGTGGATGGGAAGTTTTGGCTCACCCGCCTTATAGTCCGGACCTTGCTCCTTCTGACTTTCATTTATTTCGCTCGATGCAAAACGCTCTCACCGGAATACGCTTCACATCAGAGCAAGGCATCCGAAATTGGATAGATTCATTTTTGGCCGCCAAGCCGGCGCAATTTTTTTGGGATGGAATTCATAAATTGCCTGAAAGATGGGGAAATGTTGTAGCTTCCAATGGACAATACTTTGAATAAAATATATTGTAACATTTTTCCACAATAAAGCATCAAATTTCGCTAAAAAATTCCGGTTTTTAAGTTGTACACCCAATATAAAAAGTGTTGATAAAGTCAAGTTACGACCCATGAATCAGCGTGTACATAAGAGGGATATTTTAATGATTATGTGTGATCTGAATACCAAAATAAGTCTTAGCCATGAGCACGTGGCTGACAGGGCTTAAGTACGAGAAATTAAAATGGGTAGCTCTTGAAAATAGATGACGCTAAGACCAGGCAACGGAGACGCCGAAAATCTTAAGTTTTCTGAGATTTTAAGAAAGTTGAATGAAAATACAGTTACTTATTACAAAAAGATATTTTGAAATAAAAATCGATTGCCGGAAAATTGTCTTTACCAGCCAAATTTCCAAAAAGGGTGACCTTAGCAACTTCCGAAACTAAAGTGGCATCACTTAGCTTTAAATTGCATCAAACATAAAGTACTACTAAACACAGTAAGCTTGATTCATCTTTCGAAAGCAACACCCAAACGAAATCGACGTGCGTGCGTGGATCGAAATAATGCAACTTTCAAACTATCGTGCGTGTGGTGGGCTCCGCATCAAGGTGCCACGTAGACTACACTAATGCTTTCCAGAGTGCCTCCAGGAAAAGCATACAAGTCTTGAGTCTAAAAATGTTATACGTACCTAGAACGAGGGGTTTAAATTCAACGGGAAGGCCATATTTTGGTCCACACCTCTTAATCCTGCAAATACTCTTCTCTTACTTAGATTTTAATTGAACAATAATTAAGATAGCAGCTGTAAAATATAAATCCATTTCAGCGAATACATACAGCCTTGGCCCCCATAAAAATGCAAGTTTGGCTGACTTCATAAACTAAAGTTGCAATGCAACCATGTTTTCATATGCGCAACATTTACACGGCAACACTGTTACAAATGTTGCTTTGTCAAACTTTACGTTGCATTTTTCAGTAATAAAGGAACACAAAAATTGCTCGAGGTGGTTGTTGTGTTGTTAAAATGAATAATTTTGAAAACATGCTTAAAATATTATAAAACTAACATAATTGTTAATTAAATTCACTACTTACTTTATTTCATCCATATTGCTTCGCGCCAAATTTTAAGCAACAATATTAAAATTGATGCGCTAGTTGCGCAGCTGTTGTGTAGTAAAAACAGTTTCCGTTCAAAAAAGAACATATGACATTGTCAAAAATGTTGCTACTTCATTTAGGAACCGAATGCATTGCAGTGTTGCATTGCAACCTTAGTGTAGGAAGTCAGCCTTTTTCTAATTGAGAAATGAATAAATGCTTATCATAAATACGATGCCGAATATATTTTTTATTGGTTGTTTCTATTTTTGGATGTTTTTATTTTTAGATGTTTGTTTTCAATTTTTTTTTTTTTTTTGGATGTTTTTCAGTGGAGTCGTAAAATCAATTAGTTGTCGAAGTTTTCACTAAACCAGAAATAAAAGCTTTTCTACTCCTTAGAGTACCGAAAAAAAATTAAAAAACATTGACCAATAGAAAGTCAAAAAAATCGAACCTTTTGTTTTTGGTCACCATTTGTTTTATGACCTTAAAAAATGCCTCTTATTGTTTTGTAATCCCGACATCGTACATATTTATGATAAGCATTTATTCATTTCTCAGTTAGAAAAACATGATTATGCATTTTATGGGGTGCCTTATACTTTTGGCCAAGGCTGTAAATCAAAAAAATTTTATTATTTACCATATCGACTTCTTATATTGACCATTTGCTTAATATAATTTTTTTGTAATATTTACATTAGCTAAATTTGCCAGTTCTATCAAGTGATGTATCTCGTGACGATATTCACGGCTTAGCAATGACTGGTGACTCAAGTTCTGGTGGAGCAGCATCTCCTCTGACGGCGAGATCTATGCGGCTGGAACGTGTCGCTCAAGCACTTGCACACAGCCAAGAGGAATTGCGTAGGCATGTACATAAATACACATTGGGCTGAGTCGGTCTCCATACAAACAAACAAAATTTGGAAAAACCACACACTATTTGACAGTTCACCTTGATTATTTTTTTTTTTAAACACAAAAAACTGTGAAAGCAGTCTTTTTCATAACTTTGGCAGTTGATGTCCGATAGCACTAGTTTACAAATGAATTAATTTTTTCTGTGATCTGAGTGCCACTATCAAATTCTTATGTATAATAGCTCCCTGATTAAGAAAATATATATTTTTTTTTTTCTACGGATACGTTTTCGAGAAATCCCCCCTTTCCTGTCTTTGAAGGAGGGGAAAAGGATGATCTCATATAATTACAGATATCTCGTAAATTAGTAAAGCCAGCTTAACGTGTAAGACATCAAACGAAAGATAATAAAATTTTACACTTTTTTATACTTTATTTTTCGATCAGTTTTTTAGTTTCAGCGTTATTAATTAATATTTCAAAAAAATTTTGATTTTTCTTTTGAAAATCATCGAAATTTGCTTGAAATTTGGTTTATTTTTTTTTTTCGATTTTTCAAAACAAAAATCAAAATTTTTTCGAAAAATAAAGTATAAAGCGTAAAATTTTACCTTTTATTACCTTTCGTTTAAGCTGGCTTTACTTATTTACGAGATATCTGTAATTATATGAGATAGTCTTTTCCCCCTCCTTCAGAAACAGGAAAGGCGGGATTTCTCGAAAACTTATCCGTAGAAAAAAAAAAATTATTTTCGCAATCAGGGAGTCATTTTACATAAGAATTTTATAGTGGCAATCAGATCACATTTTTGCTGTAAACTAGTGTAATTAAAAATTATTAGGTCTGTTTTTTTATACCCTACATTCAGGGTATATTCACTTTGTCCTTCTGTTTGGAACGCAGAGAAGGAGGCGTGGCAGATACAGAAAAGTATATATATTCTTGATCAGTGCCACCTCCTGAATCGATATAGCCATGTCCGTCAGCCTGGCTGGCTGTGCGTGGAAATACATTTTATGGGAAAACTGAGCAAAATAATTCAATGAAATTTGGTACACTGCCTCTGTCGTCAAAGTTAGCTCATGGGATTGAAAAATCGGTCAACGGACACTCCTACCGCCCATACAAAAAATACATTAAAAATGCAACTTTAGGAGTATTTTTCACGACAATGCAACCAACTAGGAATGGTTAACGCAAGCTCTGAGAAAAAGCTAGGCGAATTCGGACAAGAGTGCTTGCCACCTCCCACAAAAGCAAAAACTTCAAAACGCTAAACTGAAAACGTTGTTTGGGACAATCCAACTAAATTTTAAAAATTCTGCAGTTTTTTTTTTTTTTTTTTTTGTTTTGTTAAGTTACTCTGTCAGCTTCCCACTTTTTCTTATTCTTCTTTTTTATTTTCAACTAAATTGTCTGGAAGCGAATTTTTTAAATTTTTTTATTTAATTCATAAAATTACGTAACAATTTAATATTAATGCCCCACCACCACAACGGCTTTAAAAGATGTACAAAATAAAAAAAGAATTTACTTAAATTATAATTAGTCTATTTTTTGTAGGCATTGTATTAAAACTTCTATAACAGGTATTAACTTCATTGCATGTAAATTTACTAGAGCACTTTGTGGGCAAAGTGCATATAAATATAAAAACAAAGCCCTTCACAACAATACATATTATTTAAAACCGGATCTCACCTGCCAAAATTGTGGAAAAAATACCATTTTTACTGTTTTAGAGTGGTCCAACATAAGCTTTCAAATAGGGGGCGGTTTTTCCAAACTCTTTTCATTCGATTCATTAATAAACATTAAAAAAAAAAAACATTTTTGGTTTAGCTCAAACTTTAGGCTAAAAAGTTCGAAAGATGTTCTATGTTTTTTCTTTCATGACGTCAGAATCTATTTATGATTTGGGTGCTCATGTCCGTTAAGATTTCCTAGTTGTTTTAATTCATCGATTTTAAAGATGTCACATATGACTTCAGTCAACGCATTTTATAGGGTTAGCGACGTACTAAAATTGGTCAAAAAAAAAAATTAAAAATTTCCAAAAATTCTGAAAAAGTTCACATGTATATTTTGGACAATTGTAAGCATTTTATGCCTTTTTTTGTAAATGGCTTAGCGACGTACTAAAATTGGTCAAAAAAAAAAAATGAAAAATTTCCAAAAATTCTGAAAAAGTTCACATGTATATTTTGGACAATTGTAAGCATTTTATGCCTTTTTTTGTAAATGGCTTAGCGACGTACTAAAATTGGTCAAAAAAAAAAAATTAAAAATTTCCAAAAATTCTGAAAAAGTTCACATGTATATTTTGGACAATTGTAAGCATTTTATGCCTTTTTTTGTAAAATGCCTTACTTTTGAGTAAAAATCATTTTTCCGACCGCGTAGTTGAAAAACCGAAAAAAATCGATTTTCGGAACGGAATGTTATCTTTTACAAAAAAAAGCAATAATTTTTAACGCCAAACTTTTTGCCACTACCTTTGTTTTTCAAGCAAATTTGAGTATCCATTTCGTGCAAAACAAAAGTAAATCGCCACGCTGCATATAATATAATATAAAGCCAGGTTAAGCCCTTTTATCTGAAAAACTGCGATGGAAGGCTGAGGTGTTACACTTGACAAAGAATGTCCCATGTATATAATGAAGTAGACATAGTTCAGAAGGTGCTTCCTTATTTTAGGTGTATAAGGTAAAAGCAAAACTCTGATGCCGCGAACAATTTCGTATCATTTACGATAATTTTAAATATGCATCATAAGTTTTGTTTTTACATTTTAAACGAAGATACTTCAAAATACTGACGTGATGAGAAAAAAATTTAAAAGAATAGGTTTAAGATATTTCCGTTTTAAGATTTGGACATTTCTAGTTTTGTTTTTTCCTGTCACTTTCGAGTACTCTGATTGGAGCGGAATGTCTCCAAACCAATAAAAATACCATAGGCCACTTCTCCCAAAACTGGTAATTTAGAAGTTATCTAGTTGTAGCATTGAGGTGACGATATACCTGTAGAACCTACAGTGTCTGATCTGTGGTGTTTGTTTTGTTGCAAAGCAATATCGTTATTTATTTATATATTTTTAACTCTCTTTGCACTACTAGACGCTCTCTTGGATTATCGCCTAATCAAGGGACTAACACTTCAAGGTATTTTATTTCAATTTTTTTAATAAGCTTTTATAAAATTTCAAGTTTTTTAGCCGAATTGAATTCAATCAAACATACGGACTTTCACCTTTAAATTCTCGACATGGCAGTCAAGAATCACTTTCACGACATTACAATACAATGGGATCCATGACCATGCTTCAAACACCAACTTCAAGCATTGGTCGGGATGTTGTTTCTGCGGTGCAAAAGAAAAAAGGAATCAAATCGAGCTTAGGACGTTTCTTTAGCAAAAAGGATAAAGTTAAAGGAGTGAAAGACACATTACCTGATGGGTCTGCAAGTATGATGTCTATTGGTAATTTATCAATGACTATGAGCGAAGTAGATTCGAACTATGACTCAATGAGTATATCAGGTGGAAAAATTTCTGGAATTCCTGGAATGGCAAGCTCCAAATTAGTAGATTATGGTCGCCAAAAAAAGTTGGTAGTCAAAAATTAATACATATATAAAAAACTTCATAATTTTTTTTTTTTTTTTTTCTAGAGAGCATGATTATAGAAATGACTTACTTGGTGAAGCTATGAAAGCGGGAACGCCATTTGCTCTGTGGAACGGACCAACAATTGTAGCTTGGCTTGAACTTTGGGTTGGCATGCCAGCTTGGTATGTTGCTGCGTGTAGAGCTAATGTGAAATCAGGAGCAATCATGAGTGCACTGAGTGATACAGAAATACAGAGAGAAATAGGTAATTAGATATAATGGCCCAAAAAATAAATCTTCCTCATGTTGCTTTCATGTAATCATAGATTGTTTTGCAGGCATTTAAACTTGTCACTATCGAACTGGTATCTCTTAGAAACACAAAAACTTTAGATTATTCCAGGATATAAATATTCAAGAACATTTTTACATTGAACATATTCGCACGCTTGAGAACAAATGAAAATTGTGAATGAGCGAGGGATTTTATGAAAAAAAAAAATTTTAAATCCTAGATGACCAGACGATAGCTTGTTCTGAAGCTAAAAAAGAGGACTAAGTGACGCTGCTATTAAAAAAGCTCAAAAAAATTTCGTTCGTCCTATACTTAACATCCAATGTAATCAAAAATCATGTTTTTATACCCTACACCCAGGGTATATTCACTTTGTATATATATTCTTGATCAGCGGCACCTCCTGAGTCGATATAGCCATGTCCGTCTCTGGCTGGGTGGCTGGCTGGGTGGCTGGCTGTGTGTGGAAATACATTTTTTGGGAAAACTAAGCAAGATAATTCAATGAAATTTGGTACACAGCCTCCGTCGTCAAAGTTAGCTCGGGGGATTGGAAATGAGTGAAATTGGTTAACGGACACGCCTACCGCCCATACAAAAAATATCTTCAAAATGCAACTTTTGGAGTATTTTTCACGATAATGCAACCAAAATACTCATAAATACTAAGAATTGTAAGCACAAGCTCTAAGCAAAAACTGGGCTGAATTCGTTGGATTCAAAATCCTATCTGTTCCTTTTGCAAAGTTATGCTTTTTATACCCTACACCCAGGGTATATTCACTTTGTCCTTCTGTTTGTAACGCAGAGAAGGAGGCGTGGCAGATATAGAAAAGTATATATATTCTTGATCAGCGTCACCTCCTGAGTCGATATAGCTATGTCCGTCTGTCTGGCTGGCTGCGTGGCTGGCTGTGTGTGGAAATACATTTTTTGGGAAAACTAAGCAAGATAATTCAATGAAATTTTGTGCACAGCCTCCGTCGTCAAAGTTAGCTCGGGGGATTGAAAATGAGCGAAATCGGTCAACGGACACGCCTACCGCCCATACAAAAAATATATTCAAAATGCAATTTTTTGAGTATTTTTCACGATAATACAACCAAAATACACATAAATACTACGAATTGTAAGCGCAAGCTCTGAGCAAAAACTAAGCGAATTCAGATAAGAGAGCGTGGCACCTCTTGTATAAGCAAAAGCTTTAAAACGCTATACTGAAAGAGTTTTTTGAGATAATAGAACTCAATTTTCCTCAGACACTAAGAATTATGAATACAAGCTTTAAGCAAAAACTGGATAAAATCGAACAAGAGGGCGTGGCACCTCCCATATAAGCAAAAGGTTCAAAACGCTATGTTGAAAACATTTTTTGAGATAATCCAACCAAATTTCACTCAAATGCTTAGAACTATAAATTCAAACTCTGAAAAAAAACTGGGTGAATTCGGACAAGAGGGCGTGGCACTTCCCATATAAGCAAAATTTCCAAAATACTGCTGTGTAGGGTATTTAATGTTTGGCCAGGCCAAAAGTAACACCCTTACTAGTTTTTTTTCATTTACACACATTTTTCACTTAAGCATAAAGAACCCAGTAGCAATGGGTAATAGCTAGCATAAGAGTTGGTAACAGCAAAAGTGAGGGTCTAACCTATTACCGCATCGCTGAATTTTAACACAGCGATGTCATTGAAAACTCAGATGTGAACAACTCGCATACAAGGGTGTAGGAGTGTATCAGCTCTTACCTATTCATATGCCAACTCCTATGACCTATTCACCTTTTACCTATTCATATGCCAACTCCTATGACCTATTCACCTCTTACCTATTCATATTACTTTGAAGAACAAAAATTACATAACTAATTGAATATTTTTAAAAAATTATTTTTGATTGCAATTTTACGTCTTTCGCCACAAAGATTCATCATATTGATGTAACTATAATTATTTTTATTTTACTAAATTAATTATAATTGAAAAATTGCAAGTTGAAAAACTTTTGTGTTTGGTCTGGGCCGGAGTTGAACCGAGGACCTCACGGTTGCTACAACTTTCAATCGCAGTGCCAGGCGCTAGACCACTGCTCCATCCTCGCGCTCTTGCGAAGCTGACTTATTGACTTATTTTGTTTTTGCTAGTGGGCTATTACCAACTCGCTTACGTTTTTCATAACTAGAGCAAAAGTAAACAAAAAAAAATCGCAGCAATAATTGTCTTATTACCAACTCGCTGAAATATTCAGAACTTAAACAATCATCCTCGTCTCTTGCCCCGCAAGTTATTACCAACTCAATTGCCATTTTCAGTATTGAATTCAATTGCTAGTGGGAAGAAATGCATATATGCACATGTATTTGTGTATATATATGAAGCACTCCATGCCAAGTGTACCAGGTTTAAATTTTTTTCTCCGATTTCGCTCAAATTTGGCAATATGGTAGATCCGGTGTGCAAGAACAACAATCTGGAAGGATTTGGTCCTAGTACCATTTGTTGTTAAAATACAGGGTGTTGAAGTTGGCGTTTTTAGTAATTTTCATGAAAAGGGTGTTTTTTCAAAAATTTATAGCTTACACTAAAGTTTGTAAATTGATAAATCTACGTTAATGGTCCCATTTATTTTGAAGTGTTCTTTTTATAAAAATATATTTCTTGGTGAAAAAAATGTTTTCACCAAAATTTTTTACACTTGAATTTTTTTTAAAAAAAGCCCCCTTCAATTTTTTTTAAAAGTACTTTAAATTAAAGCAAAATTTATAAGCTTTTAAATTATGTATGAGTCAAGATGGGATTCGGACGCTACATGGGAGTTTTTGGCTTTTGAACGCCCGTGGCAGAACAAAATCTTTTTTTACTCGAGAGGATAGCGTCTTACGTAAAAAGTGTACTAAGCAAAAAAATGCTTAAAATCGTCCAAGCAATACGTGTGATTTTTTTTTGGAATTTTTTGAAAAGCAAAAAAAAAATTTTTTTTTCCTTTCAATATTTTTTGCAAAAATTTTTGATAAAAAAAAATTTTCAAAAATTATTCAAAAAAAAAAAAGTTTTAAAAAATTCCAAAAAAATTCACACTTATTTCTTAGACGATTCTAAGCATTTTTTGCTTAGTACACTTTTTACGTAAGATGCTTTCCTCTCGAGTAAAAAAAGATTTTGTTCTTCCACGGGCGTTCAAAAGCCAAAAACTCCAATGAAGCGTCCGAATCCCATCTTGAGTCATACATCATTTTAAAGCTTATAAATTATGATTTAATTTAAAGTACTTTTAAAAAAAATCGAAGGGGGCTTTTTTTAAAAAAAAATTCAAAAGTATTTTTAAGTGTAAAAAATTTTGGTGAAAAAACATTTTTTTCACCAAGAAATATTTTTTTTATAAAAAGAACACTTCAAAATAAATGGGGCCATTAACATAGATTTATCAATTTACAAACTTTAGTGTAAGCTATAAATTTTTGAAAAAACACCCTTTTCATGAAAATTACTAAAAACGCCAACTTCATCACCCTGTATTTTAACAACAAATGGTACTAGGACCAAATCCTTCCGGATTGTTGTTCTTGCACACCGGATCTACCATATTGCCAAATTTGAGCGAAATCGGAGAAAAAAAAATTGGTACACTTAGCGTGGAGTTCTTCATATATTAAAAATGTATAAAATATATATAATATATATATGTATATTAGGGTGGGCCGATTTGGAAACTGACCTCGGCTACCCCCCTATGTGAAAGCTCATTTAATTCTATGAATATTTGCCCAAGAAAGCGGACCTCTGCGTTCAACTTTAGTTCGGCGCATTTTCGATTGGAAATTTTACCTTCCGTTTCATATTTATTTTTATACCAAATTTTTAAAATTCTTATGGAGACAAAAGTTATATCATAATATTAATTGGCTGGTATTCTGTCAGTAATCCATAAAATTAAGTTCTGTTTTTACGGAAAGTTTACTAAGGGCCGGTTTCACAATGTACAGTTAAGATATTTTTAAACTAAAGTTAACTAACGGAAGCTATGGGTATAAACTTTCCGTTAAATTATTTGGATTTCAATAAATTCCATTTTTTAACTTATGGTTAAATATATATTGTGAATAAATAACAAATTTCCCCTTAAAATGTTTTCAAAAAATGTAAACATTTCAAATTTTTTCATATGAATTTCAAAAAATATTTGAATTTATTTCAATCTGCCAGTTAAATTTTAACTGAAAAAATTGTGCCAGTTAAAGTTATCTGAACGTTAGAGTTTATTTTCCGTCAGTTAAGAAATAACTTCACATTCAGAAAACAATTTTATTCAAACTTACAGTTAAAGTTTCAGTTAAACGTTAACTGGACATTGTGAAAACGGCCCTTAAAAGTGTCGAATTGATAATATTTATTCCAAAAAATTATATCGGTCAAATGACCGATTTATAATAAACGATTCATATTTTTACATGGATTTTTGGTATATTGTTCTGTAAAATTAAAAAAAAAGCGGCAAATTTCCTAAAACTGCCACTAGATGTCGCCTTGGAGAAAAATGAATGTCAGATTCGGCATCCTAGCATCCAAAAACACTTGGGTTGTTGTTTTGATTGAAAGAATCCATGTAAAAATACGATTTGTTTATTTTGAATTCGGTTATTGGACCGATATACTTTTTTAAATAAATATCATCAATTCCACGCTATCAATTAGGCTTTCCGTGAGAGTAGAACCGAATTTTATTGATTACTGACAGAATAACAGCCAAAACATATTATGACATTACTTTTGTCTCTACAAGAATTTTGAAAATTTAGCATAAAAATAAATATTAAACGCATGGTAAAATTTTTAATCGAAAATGCGCCGAACTAAAGTTGAACTTAGAGGTTCCTTCAGAAAATGTTCATAGAGTTGAATGGACTTTCATCCTAGATTGTTGTTTTGCTTGAAAAAATTTATCTAAGTATAAATATGAATAGTTTATTTTGAAGTCGGTCATACTATTCGGCTAAATGGCCGACATCACTTTTTCAAATACATATCATCAATTCCACACCATCATGTAAAGAACAGAACCCAATTTTATTGATTATTGGCAGAATATCGGCCAAATCATATTATGACATTACTTTTGTCTCCATAAGAATTTTTAAAATTTAGTATGAAAATAAAAAAAAAATATTAAATGCAAGGTAAAATTTTCGATCAAAAATGCGCCGAACTAAATTTGGTAGAGGTATGGTTCCTTGGGCAAATATTCATAAAATTGAATGATCTTTTACATAGGGGGTAGCTGAGGTCGATAAAATTTCGTCCACACAATTTGGCCCACCCTAATGTAAATATTAAATCTTCAAAAAGTTAAATTTTAAGTCAACATATATATACCGCGAGCGTCAAAATGAAGTAAACACTTTGCTTTCAAATTTTCAAATTCTAATTGTAATAAAGCAATCCACTTTAAATAAAAAATAATAATGCATAACTCAGTAGTCATTTAAGGAGAGTTGAACTAAACATAAAGATAAAACAAAACCAAAACACAACCAGAAATAATTCACCAAAATTAAAAATGACCAGATTTTGCGCGTCAAAAAAAAGAAAACAGTTATTTTTATAATTACAAAAACTAGCTTTATATTACAGATTAATTTTTGATTTGTTTTCATTAAGTCTTCAATACTAAATTCAGTCTTCTAGGAATAGAACCATACATTTCTTCTTTATGCGGAAGTGAAAAATGTGTGTGTAAATGAAAAAAAGCATTACTTTGCAAAAGGAACAGATATGATTTTGATTGAATCCAACGAATTTTTCATCAGGAATCAATAATATATCGAAGTATAGATTCAGTTTTCATTGAGATTAAACTCGCACCTGTTACTTATCAAGGCCCAGTGTGACTAGTATCGCCCAGTGGTCGAAATTCGACCACAAATAAATTAAATAATTTTGGTACTTTTTGGACACTTTTTTGGGTACTTTTTTTGTGGTCGAAATTCGAACACAAATAAATTAAATAATTTTGGACACTTTTTTGGGTACTTTTTTGCTATTTGGTGCAATTTAAAAAATCCCGTGGGTCAATTTCAAGCGAAACGTATGTAAACAAAACAAAACCAAAAGTCGCTGCTCTGCTTTTTGTCTTTCAGCTGAAACACAATGCGGCAGTGGCAGTGGAAGCGGCAGTGTGTTTCAATGGTAACACAAATTAATCGGTCATTTTTTAAAGGGGATATGTGACACAATTTAAACTTGTGGCAAATTCAGGAAAAACCATATGCTTGGTAGATCTTGTTTTAATCAGATTTTAGTGATGGGGGTCATCTGACATTGATGTTAAGCAGTAGTCTGCGTGCTTGGAAAAAATATAGACCAAACTGTGCCATTGCCACAACGACAAATAAAGCAAAAAAACAATTTTTAGCCGAGCAATACATATCACCTTTTGAAAATGACCGATTCAATTACATAAGAGCAGTAGCAGTAAGCAGTACTGTCAAGTTTAGGGGTCGTTCAAATATTACGTAACGCAATTTTCGACCTATTTTAAATCCCTCCCCAGTCGTAACAAAACCGACAACCCCCTCCCCCCTAGTTACGTAACAAATCTTAATGTTGGTAATTTGAAGTTGTCGTCGCATAAAATTTATAAAATCGACGCTAAGTAGCGTTGTAACCCTACCAAAATTTTTTCAGTAAAATATAGTATTTTTCAGAAAAAGCCTTAAAAAAATATAGTATGCTACAAAAAAATATAGTATTTCATGGAAAGAGTAAAAACCAGACAAAGATTTATTTGGTACTTATTTATTTTTGTAAAAACTGTACTTTTTCTGTAATTTCCGTGGCCCTTCGATTTAAAGATGATTTTTTTATAAATCGACCTAAGAGCGTCAAAAAACCCAAATAAAATTTTTCGATATCTCGCTTTGTTTATAAAATACCAAGGCTTAAAGAATACGAGAATATTAAATAAATTTCAAAAAAATTTAGATTTGACTGGACTTGCACTCTAAAAGCTTTAAGTCTCAATATCACGAAATATATGGAAAAGCAATAACTACTATGCTTTACTTAACACAGAAAAATATAGTACGGTCATCATAAATATAGTATAAATATAGCATTTTTGCGTACTATGTATATATTTATTCAACAGTATATAGTTCGCAGACCCGGAATATAGTACAATACTATGTATATATTATAGTACGGTTGGCAACCCTATTGATGACCCCTCCTTCATGCAACACTTCGTAACAAATCGTTCAACTCCCCCTCCCCCTGGCGCGTTACGGAATATGTGAACGGCCCCTTAGCTCTATTTCTAAATTTACTGCCACTGCCGCAGTCCTACAAAACAAACGAAGAAATTAAGGGAGGAACATTGTAATAATTAAAAGACAAAAGAAAACCAGCTGATCACTGCTGCTTCCGCTGACACTGCCCCTGCATTATATTTACTTATTGCTTAGTCACACGACGTAGGGATAATGGGTAATGGAGGGAAATGAAAAGCACCGTTTCCCTCCGCTTGCCAATAAGCTCGAAGTGCCCATGGCCTTCGTGTGACTTCACAATAAGTATTTAAATACAAAACAGTTGATTACTGACACTGCCGGTGCCGCATTGTTGCAACTATTTCCCTTTATGCTACATGCTTTGTTCGTTAAGGCACAAATCACACGTAGGGCATATGGATGGTGGGGAATTCGGTTTTTTTATTCTCTTTGTGCAAACTCACACGAAGGGCACGTCATTTGTAGGCAAACGGAGGGAAATGAAAGCATCACTTTTCTCCGTTTGCCAACAAATTTGACGTGCCCGTGCCCTTCGTGTGAGTTTGCACTTTCAGATTTTTCTATTACAACAATTTGGAGATATCAAGCGTTTTATAACTCCCTGAGCATGAGTTCTACTTAATCTAATTTGTCACTATGTTGTATTTTCCTTTAATAGTAAGAGTGCCTTACATTATAGCTCTCAGTTTTTTCAAATGTACTGCATGAACATAATGAACTTTTTAAGTGTACTAAAAGACTCAATAAATTTGAATTGAATTGAATAAAACAATTTGGAGCTGGTTCACACACACGACTAAATTGTCGGGCGATAGTCACGGGACGGCGTTTAAAATAACATATTTTTCAGAAGAAAAAAATTTAAAATTAAACTTAAGTTATTCAGAGTTATAAGAACATCTAATTTTCTTAATTTTTTACGATTTGGTTGTCAGACAAGTATCGTTATTTGATTTAAAAGGCCGCTTTGAATCTACGAGCTTCGAATTAACAATCGCAGTCTTTTAAATTCAATAATAGTACTTCCGTAGTTCTTACGATTATCGAATTTACAGTGTATTCAGTGTTGGGCTTGATTATAAAAATAAATGTACAAAATATACAAATAAGAATGTTAGTGTATATAAAGAGAAATTTGAACTTGTGTTTAATATAACTCAATCATTTAAATTCTCTAAATTTTTATAAAAGCACCGAGTTTGTCACAGTTTTGAGAAATTTAAATTTTGTTGCAGAAATTGGTTTGTAAGTTTGGCAAAATTTAGCTTCATTGGTTTCATTTACCTTTATCCTTTGCCCAAACATTTAAATTTATTCATTAAAAACCATAAAAAATAATGTAATGCTTTCCTTTTTAATTAACGGCAGTTATTAGAAAGTGAACGAATGATATATTTTTAAACAGTGTTCTTTTCTTAACTTCTACATCTACATTCCGTGTACTCTTCTACAGTAAAGTTCAATTTGATACAACTCTATTAATTTGGTCGAAATAGGGGCTTCAAGGATTTTTTCTTAAATTTCGGCCGTTTTCTTAAATTACGGTACCACTGAAAGGTCTTTTCTAGATTTTAACTGCTTCGTCTAAATTCCGCGTACTCTTCCACAGTATAGTTCAATTTGATGCAACCCCATCAATTTACTGGAAAAAGAGGCTTCATCAATTAGGTTGAACTACTATTTTAAAAATATTAAGTAGTTTTGTAATTTTTGCATACAAAATAATGATTTACAATTTATAACACACTTTCAGTGTGAACTGAGGCATATTTCGGAAACATAAATTGTTACGGATATTCTTTAGAATCGTTAAACGTTGCGATATACTGAAAAACCGTCAGTTTAATGATTGTAGTTTATGAAGGAAATTTTACCAGAAAAGCGGTCATCATCATAATAATATAACAGCTCAAAGTTCAAAATTCAATAACCGTCTAGGTTAGGTTAGGGTGGCGGTAATCGCGTAGGCAAAAACCTCACATAGACCAACTAGGTCCATAGCGTTACCACATAACTCCTTTCAGTTAGGAGAATAGCAGTGTTCTGGCTTCATGATTTTCATCTATATCGAAGGTTCCAGTTTTTAAGGCGAAATTCATTAGTTTCGATAATGCTATTCCAGCTATCTCATTTATGGAGCCGAACATAGCCTGCCCAAGAGTTGCCATTCTGCGTCTGGTTAGCGCCGGGCAAAAGCACAAGACGTGCTCTACCGTTTCTTCCTCATCGGGTTCGGAAGAGTTTCTGCACCAGTTATTTGATATTAATCCCATCCTGTATGCATGGTGTCCAATCAGGCAGTGTCCAGTTGTAACACCAATCAACAGTCTGCAATTAATTTTGCTAAGAGAGAGTACATATCTAGTTTTGTTATTATTGTAAGAGGGCCAGAATTTTTTGGCCGTTTTGTTTTTAGTGTTGTTTAGCCATATATTTTCCGCTAAAATTTCTAGTTGCTTAGTCTTTTGCGTATAGTAGAACTTAAGTGGTACTTCTACAAACAAGGGATCATTGAGTAACTGCACACCTTGTTTAGCAAGCTCGTCAGCCCTTTCATTTCCCCCAATGTTGCAGTGACCAGGAACCCACAGTAATCGTACTGAGTTATTATTGCTCAGGCTTTGCAATGATTCGTAACAGTTTGATACCAATTTAGAATTAATAGTGTTGCTTTTAAGTGCTTTAAGAGCTGCTTGACTATCAACATAAATGTTTATTTTTTTATAAGAAATATTTCCTACTAAAAAATCTGCGGCTTTTTGAATCGCAACTACCTCTGCCTGAAAAATGCTGCAGTCAGTAGGTAGCTTGTAGGATTCGCAAGTATTGGAGTTCAGTACAAAAAATCCAGCGCCAACCCCGTCATCTTGCTTCGAACCATGTGTGTATGTATTTATTTCATTTGGTGGGTCTAGGTGATGCGATGTCCAGTAGTCCCTGGATGGAAATTTAACTGAAAACTTCCTGTCGAACCGTGTTGTTGGTGGTAAATAATCTGTTGTGATATTTTTAATATCATCTATATTGCTATGTCCAAAAATTTTGTGTTTGAAATGATTCGCTTCTTTCAGTCTAAGGGCATTTCTATACACCACACTTTTGGCAAAAAGATCTATTGGTAGTAAGTTTAGAATAATGTTGAGTGAATCGGCTGATGCTGTTTTAAGCGCTCCTGTAATTCCTATGCAAAGCTGGCGTTGTACTTTTCCTAAGTTTTTCAGGTTTCCCTTATTATCAAGAGCTTTCCACCAAATCACCACCCCATATAATAAGATAGGTCTTACAATAGAGGTGTAGATCCAGTGTGTCACTCTTGGGTTTAGTCCCCAAGTACAGCCAAACATTTTTTTGCATGCATAGAAGGCATTATTAGCTTTCTTTAATCGTTCTTCTATGTTGGTTTTCCAAGACAATTTCTTATCGAGAATTATTCCCAGAAATTTGGCTTGATTGAGAACTGGTAACTTAATATTATTTAAACATACATCCCTAAACGTGGGTATTTTATATTTTCTTGTAAAAAGGACTAGCTCCGTTTTTTGAGCATTAATGCTTAGTCCTTTACTTGAAACCCATCTACACATGATTGTGAGTGCATTTTCAAGTAGCTCACTTAATTCATTTAGGAAACGACCCCTTACTAAAATAACTACATCATCTGCATAGGCCACTGTTTTGACCCCCCTGCTTTGAAGAGTCTTAAGTATAGGATCTAAAACGAGTATCCATAGTGGAGGAGACAAAACTCCGCCTTGTGGAGTGCCTCTTGTTGAAAATTTTTGGGAACTAGTTTGTCCCCATTCGGCTCTGATTATGCGGTTGCTGAGCATGGTATCGATCCATCTACATATACTGGAATCTACCCCCGCACTCACAACGGCATTTATTAGCGCTTCTTTTGTTACATTATTGAAAGCACCTTCGATATCTAGGAAAGCCGCTAACGTAAATTCTTTATACTGCAGGGAAGATTCGATCGATTGAACAACCGTGTGTAAAGCTGTTTCTACGGATTTCCCTTTTTGATATGCATGCTGAGATACACATAGAAAGTTTTTAGGAAGCTTTTCTCTAATGTGTGATTCTAATATACGTTCCATTACTTTGAGCAAAAAAGATGTTAAGCTTATGGGTCTGTAGTCCTTGGGCTTAGCGTGGCTACTCTTACCTCCTTTCGGTATAAAGATCACACGTGCTAGGCACCAGGACTTTGGAGTCACATTTAGCCTTAAACATCCTTCAAAAATATTAATAAGCCATTGCAGAATAATTTCCATTATGTTTTGCAGCATAGCTGGAAAAATCCCATCAGGCCCTGGTGATTTGGACGGTTTAAAAGAATTAATTGCCCATTTCACTCTGCTTTTAGAAAAAATGTTTGGGATATTGTCATTATTTATTGTCTGAGCCGAGTTTGTAATTATATGCGGCTCGCTTTTACAGCCGGGAAAGTGAGTGTTGAGTAGTAACTCAACAGTCTCTTGATCGTGCTGCGTCCAGATGCCGTTTTCTTTTTGTAATAGGAGAGGTGATATTTCCTTCTTGGAAAGAATTTTTCTTAGTCTGGCAGACTCTGAGGTCATTTCAATATCGCTACAAAAGTTTTGCCAGCTTATACGTTTTGCTTTACGCAAGGCTTTTTTAAAAAATTTTAGTTCAGCTCGATAAGATTCCCACAATTGAGAGGTGTTACGCTTGCGCGCTTCTTTAAAAATATATTGAATTTTTGAACGCGCCCCTGCTAATTCTTTATTCCACCATGGAGGTTGTGGCTTCTTTTTTGATTTTCTAATAGGACAAGCGTTTTGAAAGGCTTTAACCATTATAGTTACAAGCTGTTCATTCGCTTGCTCAACGTTATCAATACTTTCTAGCTTGCATGGTTTTTAATTACATAGCTCGTCATTTACAATACATATGTATTTATTCCAGTCGGTTTTTTCGCATTTCTAAAACATTTTTTAGATCTGGGTGTATCAAAACTCACTTCGAAACATATGTACTTGTGATCTGAGAAGGAAGCCTTATTCAGGACTCTCCAATTACTCAGGCCAAAAGTATAGCTTTCGGAGTACAAAGTGATATCCAGAACGTTCGAGCTTGTAGGTCCAACAAAAGTTGGCTCACATCCGCGATTTGCGATACTAAGGTTAGTAGAAGAAATAAAATTTAGAAGTGACTCACCTCTTTCATTTGTGTCTTTACTGCCCCATAGGCAATTGTGAGAGTTGGCATCCGTGCCAATAATGAGGTTTAAGTTACCTTTTTCTGCATCCATTATCAAATTTTGGAGATCAGCAGGTGGTGCATTTTTGTCCTGAGCCATGTACGATGAGGCAAAGTAAAGGACTCTACCTTGCTTGTCCGTACATTGTACCGACGTCAAGTCGTTTGTGCTGTATTTTGCTAGGAGAAAGATGATTAGTTCTTTTTTTGCCATAATGACAGAACGCTTCCTACCTTCGGTTAGTGAATAAAAACTATTGTAGTTTTGTGACGTTAGACCTTGGATGACGCCTTTGGCATCCACCCATGGTTCTTGGATGAGCGCCACATCGTAGGACCCCTCATCAAGGGTCATGTGTAGAACGGCCGAAGCCGAACTACTGTGATGGAGGTTGATTTGTAGAAGCCTCAACATCTAGTATTTTTGGCCCCTCTTGTATGGTGGTGGTAGGCTCATCTGTAGAGTCCACACCATCCATGTCAATATTTGTTGCAGCTGCAGAGATAGCATCTATTTCTAGGTCTTTCTCAACCTCATCTGCCTCAAGCGTATTATTGTTATTGTCCTGGGGACATCGTTTTTTAAGACGCAGATAAACGCACGACATCCCCCAAGCCATTTTACCATATCTCGCATAGAGCACATCTTCCGCCTCCTTATTAATTTGAAGGACCAGGGATTGCCCTTTGTTTTTTGTATTTGCGTCAATTACCTTCAAGATCTTCCAGTCTCTGGTGTCTATCTCAGGGTTTTGACGCTGCAACATCTTAAGCGTGGTTTCTGGTGGGAGCGGGCTAGGAAAACCTACCTTTGCCCTAGGTAGCGTTGAAATCCTATCCTTCTCCATAATTTCAAGGGCAGCTCCCTCCCAAAGGTCCTTCAGATCCTTTGCGGTACCTTGGCACCATTCTAAAGAGAACTGATCTTTGCAGCAGATAATTTTTACATCCCGAAACCACCCTGCTCCATCAAAGGTTGGCATCGGTGCATCTGGATAAGCTTCCATAAACTCGACGAGCTTTTGCAGTAGCTTTGCTTCCACAAGCTTCCACTGGTCATTTGTCATATGACCAAGTGGATCCTTGTGGTCGACTAAGGCAACAGTGAGATGTTTTCTTACAATCTCACTCACTGAAGAACCACCAGGAAAGGCAGAAGCCGCCGCTTGCCGACCTTTTTTAGACAAACGAGCCTCGGTAGGACTTACCTCCGCAGATCTCTGCCTTTTAAGGTCTGACTTCGCAGCGCGCATTTCACCCTTCTTGGAGCCCTCCAGGGCCCTTATGTCGATACGCTTTTTGTAGAGTTCATTTTCAGTGTGAACTGAGGCATATTTCGGAAACATAAATTGTTACGGATATTCTTTAGAATCGTTAAACGTTGCGATATACTGAAAAACCGTCAGTTTAATGATTGTAGTTTATGAAGGAAATTTTACCAGAAAAGCGGTCATCATCATAATAATATAACAGCTCAAAGTACAAAATTCAATAACCGTCTAAAAAAAATGGCAAAACTAGCGCCAAAAAGACTTAACCGACAAAAAACAAATTTTACAGTAGAACTTTATTTTGAATTTTCTTTGCATACATTGCAGTGCAAAAGTCAAAATTGCTTTCGCTATAACTTCGTAATGGTACTTTTTACGGTCATGAAATTTGAAGGAAAGCTGCTATGGACGCGAGTTATCGATTTCTTTGATAAAACTGAGATCTGAAATCGTGTCGGTTAAGCCTTTTTGGCGGTTAGGGTTCCATACATTAATATGAATATATGTAAATAGAAACTTAAAATGAGAATTTATTTTTTCTCCTATTTAGCATTGTACGTGATAAAAAGTGCATATCAGTGTGCTCAAAAGGCAACTTAAACAACTTTTGCACTGGTATATGCATAAAAAAATATAGATTGGGGGGGTTTCGGTTACAGTCACATGACGCTAGGGGGGTCTGGTCCAGCGTCACTTTTTGTCACATAGGGGGAGAGGGGGTTCATTTTAGCGAATTTTAGCGTCATGGAGTTTATGGACAGCCCCTTAATGCCAAAAAGCAGGTTGGTACCAAATCAGCATTTTTTAGTATAATTTTCTGTTTGCACTGAACCTGTGACAACTTTTAGCGACCATATGCCCAAAAAAAAAAGTTTTCAACAAAAAAGAAAAAATTATATCAAATGCGCTCTCGAAAAATTAATCTTAATTGATGAATGGCACCGCTTATAAGCCCATTTTGCATGGGGCGATGGCCCCTTTCGCCTCTCAAGGTATGCCACTGCATTGTAAACAAATATTTAGAGATAAGTCGGCGCATCGTTCTTAGCAGAAGATGATACATATTGGCCATAAAAAAATGTGCGCACTAACCTTTTTTTAATAATATTTACATTAGCTCACACTTTTCTACAAAATATATGTTTTCTTCCCATAAAACTATATTTTATTGCATAATTTGGATCTGTTGAAGTTTTGATACTTTTTGGGAGCTTTTTGAACTTTTTTTGCTATTTGGTACACAATAAAAAAGCTTATTTGTCATCCCTGGTGCGATGTCAACGCAACGAAAGCAAAGCAAAAAAAAGAAACATGTGTCATTTTTCGTCTTTCTCTTTATACATAAACTTTTATCTAGCTTATGTGTATTTTGTTATTGTAAATATTGAAAAATTTGGTTTTAATTTTAGCTGGCTAAAATTTGAAAAATAAAATAATTTTAGCTTTGTGCACATCTACACACGGTGGTCTTGAACAGTCGATAGGTTTTTTGGCTATGTGGAGAAAATCTGTGAATGGGATTTCATTTGTATTAGTTTAGTGGTCTGGAAAATGCAAACCCCGAAATCGTAGCTGATCATCCCCGCGAAATATCGCAAAAAAATATATCCCATATAAAAAAAAAAAAAAAAATCGGGAAAAAACGCAACAAACAAGTATAAAAATAGTTATATTTAATGTATTTTGCAATGTTGAATCTGAATCCGGCCTTAAAATTGCTATATCTCATACGGTTTTTGATATATCTTAGCCTAAACAAGGAAAAAATACCGTTTTTGCTATATTTTGAAGCTCTATAACTAGAATATAGAACATTCATACGCTAAATTCGATACATTATCTGAAAGCTGCAATCTTTTTCTTTAAAACCGCATTTAAATTATGTCAATAGCTTAATTTTTCTCTGAAATATCGTAGACTGAAATAATGACAAAACACGTTTTTAGCACTTTTTTAACTTTTTAGGTTAGGATATCTCCGAGAAAAATAAAGATATCGACATTATTTGAATTAGGTTTAGAAGATTGATTAAAGCTTTCCTTTTCTGCATCAGAATTTACGGTTATACGTCTTGTTATATAGCTCCAAAACACAACAATAAAACATAGCGTCGGCTTTTTTTCCTTGTTTAGGCTTAGATATCTCAAAAACCGTATAAGATACAGCAATTCTAAGGCCGGATTCGGATTCAGCATTGCAAAATACATTGGAAATAACTATTTTTATATTTGTTTGTTGCGTTTTTTTCTGAATTTTTTTTATTTTATATGGGATATGTATTTTTGCGATATTTCGCGGGGATGATCAGCTACGATTTCGGGGTTTGCATTTTTCAGACTACTAAACTAATACAAATGAAATCCCATTCACAGATTTTCTCCACATATTCAAAAAACCTATCGACTGTTCAGGAGTACCGTGTACTCACAACTTTTCTAATAGTGTATAATTCAAAGTTGCAGTGAATTTCTAGAATAGGAAAAAAAGATGGACCCATTTTTGTCTTGCGTATATATATAGATTCTGTGGACTTTTGGCAAAATAACCTAATTCGATTTTGCCAACTTTTCAGGAAAGCAAAAAAACTACTTTGATTCTTCTCAATTCTTTTTGTGTCTAAATGGGAACAAATGTTAAAGTTTGTTATTGTAAATGAAAACTATCAAATATTTTATTATTATTTATTATTATATATTTATTAACTTTTTTTTGCTTAAGTATATGTTTTTGTCAAATATTTTTTATTTAAAAAATTCTGCGTCTTTCCATAGAAAAAGTAACTTACTTTGAAGAGGTGCTTTTGTAAATTTTTTTTGTCATTTAACCAGTCAGTATCTTGTCTCGGCTTAAGATGTTTTGTGGAGAAAAAACCATTTTCTTATATCGATTTAAGTTGTTTTGTGAAAAGCATTAGTTAAAGTTTTTTGTTGTTGCAAATGCTTGAATTTTTTAACCTATTTGAGATAAGATGTTTTGTCAAATGCAATTCGAAATATTGTAAAACATCAAGATAAGTTGATTTTCGATTCTATCTCTGCAACTAAAAGTCATAGAGATTTGGCGATTTCAAAAAGCGTATTTAAGTTTTATGTTTATGATTAAAATCCAGGAAAATTGTCTTATTTTGAGTTAGGTTGTTTTGTCAAAAGTCCACAGATATGATTCTTACGTCTGAGGTGTATCGTGTGTTCAGTAAACTTATGCAGAATATTGCGAGGATTTTGTAAAAAATTTTAATCCTCTAAAACCTCCACATGTATGTTATTTTGACCCTTTCCTTAAAAAGGAAGAGATTTTAACGATTTTTTGGGTTTCGGGATAAAATTTCGACTTTTTAGAGTTCAGCAACTAGTAGTGAAATTTTATAGCAAATATTTCTGTAGTGCATTCGGACTCAATATTCCCCTGTTTTAGGTGTCACCTTTGTACATTTTTAAGAAAAGGGTCAAAATTACCCACATGTGGGGGCTTTAGAGGGTTAAAATTTTCTGCAGAAAAAAAAATCCTCACAATATAATGCATAAGTTTACTGACAGATGTAACGATCATGTAGTTAAATTCATCGATTCAACACTATTATTTTTTTCATGCACAGTGGATTAAAAAACTCCAAAAATCGATTAAAAAAAATCTGACGTGCTGGAGAAAAACGACGAGACACGGGTATTTTTTTAACGCCTACTTTAAAAATTTTCTCATGTGTTTTACATAAAGTTTCAAATTGTCGAACAGTGTAATGCAAAAAAAAAAAAACGGAAAAATAGGCAAAAATGCATTTTGGTAATTATCAATGAATTGTATACAACTTTTGCATTTTTCAATTGATTTTCTTATATACCGGCCTGTTCCGTAATCCGTGTAATTTCAATTACTTTTAATTTCGAAGACTTGTTGATTACTTTTTATTTTCGATGTGGATGTGAAGCCTATTCAACGACTGTTCAAGACGTTTAACTTTTCACGGTAGAAACGCAAACTTTTTAGCTGTCAGTTAAAAAATACACACAAGTAAACAAGATTTATGAATCAAAATGCTTTTTATTAAATTTATTAACTTAAATTGAGTTTCACTTTAACAACGGCTGCTGCAATGCACTTGAAATTATAAATGCTCACAATTTTGTCTCTCAAAATAGTGTATTAGGCGAGATGCCCAATTATGGGGTTTCCTCTGATTTGAGGGAATTTCAGAAAGTTTTTTTTCATGCTCAGTGCATTTTATTGGGTTAATTAGATGTTCTATTGCAATTTAAGAAATAAAATCAGGTGGCACCCTGTTTTCATACTATTTTTACTAACACCATGATATAATGAAATGTCAAATAATTCACACAAACACTGACTTCGAAATGCCAATTTGCCGACTTTTTACTTGTCATCGGAAAAAATATTTTTTTAGTTAGAGTTTTTTATTTCAGCAATATTTACAATATTACATTTACAATAAAAATAAGAATTAGTCGATAAAAAAGGGAAAAACTCTGGAGCTTATACGTGTGTATTTTTTTTTTTCAATTTGATCGATAAAACAGCTTTAAAAAAGCAAAATTAATTGAAAAGTCGTAGCATAATGCCGACTTTTCAAAAAGTTTCGCATTCCACTCTATAACCACTTTCACGTGAAAGTGGAATTGGGAACAGGGCGGATAGTATCTTATTTGCTTTACAGATATTTAGGCTATGATATAAAAAAACAAAATGATTTTTTAAATTGTTTTTTCTTGCATAAATCTGCAGTTGTTGATTTTGACTTCTTAATTTTTTTGAAAAAAAAAAATTTTTTTTTTTAGAAATCAATTTATTTTGCCGAAACTAACAAACCAGCAGTAATGTGGATATTATTTGTAGGTAATTTAATAAAACACAAACATTGCTTCTTGAGATGTTTGTATTTAAGTGTAACTATCTTTTTTTTTGAGCCAAAAACCGAAAATGAGCGATATCTCGAAAACGACGTGAAAAAATAATGCGATTTTCGGAATCAGCAGCCAATTTTACATATAAAATGATTCAATGGGAATTTTGGCTGTAAACTAGTGTTATTATATGAGCTAGGCATTTTAATAAATAAATAAAAAATTATTTTGCTCAATACATGGACTAATCCTTTAAGACTAGAGACGATTTCTTCTTCATCGATTCATATAGTACTTTCTTCTTTTAAAAAAGCTGAAAAACTCCTTTTCTCGAATTTGTTTTTTTTTTTTGGTAGCTAAAACAATGACACTTATTCAGACCGGAAGATAATACTTTGGTCCAACCTGTTTAAACTTTTTGGATTTGTCCTTTGACCCTGTCACAAATTTCAAAGCCCTACGCAAAACGTTCGAGGTAATTTATGGATGACCTCTAACGCTTGTGTTATGGCAATTTGAAGATTTTTATATAATCAAAAGAAGAAATTAAAGATTGTTTCACTAATGATATATAACATTTGTATTATATTAATTCACCTCATTTTTTTTTAATAAATTTTAAAACTACGTTATTTAAACAATATACATAGCTTATTTTTAAATTTTTGTCTGTAACTTGTTTGATTAAAATTTTCTTTTTTTCTTTATAAAAAAAATTTATTGTAGGAATAAGTAATCCTTTGCATAGACTTAAACTTCGTCTAGCCATTCAAGAAATGGTTTCTTTAACATCTCCTTCAGCTCCGCAAACCTCACGTACTACGCTTGCTTTTGGTAAATATACTCTAATTTAAAAGACAAAAACTATGTTGTTTATTTATTTTGGCTTTTAAGGTGATATGAATCATGAATGGATAGGAAATTATTGGCTTCCTGCACTTGGCTTACCACAATACCGTACAACTTTTATGGAATGCTTAGTGGATGCCAGAATGTTGGACCATCTTACAAAAAAAGATTTACGAGGACAACTGAAAATGGTCGACAGTTTTCATCGCACCAGTTTGCAATACGGCATTTCATGCTTAAAGAGATTAAACTACGATCGCAGTGAATTAGAACATCGACGTAAAATCTCGGAAAATGGCCTGTGTGATGTACTTGTTTGGAGTAATGAAAGAGTTATACGATGGGTATACGGCATTGGACTCAAGGTAAGAAATATTTTTTAATATACAAAAATATACGTGAGGTGTACCAGTTGAAATAACGCACACCTAAAATCGAATTCAATTCCGATCAACATCCGATTTCAAACAGAGGTGAATACTAGGGCAATGTCCCCCGCATCGGAAAATTTAAGCTAAA
Organism: Calliopum simillimum; assembly: GCA_951812925.1. Lineage (NCBI taxonomy): Eukaryota > Metazoa > Arthropoda > Insecta > Diptera > Lauxaniidae > Calliopum > Calliopum simillimum. Next base: position 131,087,339 of record OX638369.1, read on the forward strand.
TCGGCCATACCAATATTTTCCAACTGGTATACTCGGCGTATTTTACTTCATATATAAACTAATATTGAACAAACACGAACTCATAGGAATACGGCAACAATTTATTGGAATCTGGTGTACATGGTGCTCTAATAGCACTGGATGAAAGTTTTGATTCTAATGCAATGGCTTTAGCTCTTCAAATTCCAACGCAAAATGCACAAGTAATTATAATTTTCTTTTTTATTTGTAAAAAAAAGTAAACAAATGTTTGTTATTTAAGGCTCGCCAGAACCTTGATACTGAATTTAACAATTTACTACAAAACGCTACCGATAGAAGGCTAGACAATGAACAACTTAAACCCTGATCTAGCGCTTGCCTCGCAACAACGTTGATAAACGAGTAAGTTGCTTGTTATATTATAACTTCCGTTGCAAACATTAGTTCTTTATACTATCAAAATTATGACATATTTATTTACATATGAAATGTTTAACATTATATACATTTAGAATGCTCAAGGTTTAGTTAAATGTTAATAATAAATCTTGTGAGGCTATTAATTAAGACGTATTAAAAACACAAACTAAAATTTATAACTACTCAGCAGGCAATGTAATGCTTTTACACAAATATTGAATTTATTCTAATTAAAGTGTTGGGCAAATGATCTTCCTGATTTTATTTATTCACTTATTTTATTCTAAAATGTAATATAAAAGCCTTGTTGACAAAAATAATCTAAATGATGTATTTGGATTAAAATTAACATGAAAACATGCAATCTAGGAAACTTTTTCTTGCAAAGTAAATTTATTTAAAAAAATGAGACTTCCCACAGTTCCCAGGAACGGTGTTTAATATAAGTTTGTGGAACCCTAGGTTTTTTTTTTATACAATACTTTATGGTGCTAGCAATAAAATTCAATTATTTTTAAAATCGGAAAGAGGTCAAAAAACGGTATTTGCATAAAAAACAGCAAACGTAAATTCCAACCGATTTCTTTTTCAAAGACCACGTTTGAAAGCTTTTAACTTTTTCTTAAGTAACCTTTTAAAATTTTTGGAAAATTTGAAAGCAAAAACATCAAAAGGTCGCTTCAAAATAAAAGTTTCTAAAAATATGATTTTTTTTTCACAAAAATCGGCCTCTAGGGCACAAACTGTTAGCTGTGGAAAGATAACTTTCAGGAGGAAAATATGGCAAAAGGTAATAAACATAAAAAAATCTTAAGTTGTGGATACAAAATACACTGTAAAACAAAAATACCCAAAATCAGAACTTTAAAAAAAATACCAATTATGTAAAAACTGTCATATCTCGCGGAAATTTCGACTGATCCCTACTTTAAAGGCCACGTTTGAAAGCTCTTGACTTCTCCATTAGTTTCTTATCATAATTTTGTATGTTTCAAAACAAAAACATAAAAAAGTTGCTTTTACATGATATACAATTATTTTTAACAAATTTCGGCCCCTAGTGGGAAACCGTTTACTTTTGGAATAAAGATTTCAAAGCAAAACTATAGGAAAACAGATCTCCTACATTTATTGAGGTCTAAAGTTTTTGTGTGTCTCTTGTATCTTGAGTTATAGGAAAAAAAACGTTTTTTAAATCAAAAAATTTGAACTTCTTCCGGAACTTCCATAGGGCAAACTTCACTTTAGAGCAATGAGAAAAATACAAAATATGTAGAAAATTAATCCCTTTCAAAGATTTAGGATGAATTACTACCAATAGTTTCCTGGTTTTTGAGATAAAATAAAAAAACTGCGAAAAAACAATGATTTTTGTCGTTTAGACCTTCATTCAAGCCCCGGGCGGGCCATCTTTTCGGGGGTTTTGACCAAAACTAACTATGCAGTTTTTGTTTTAAGATCTTAATCTATGATAATTTTTGATGCACTCATTTTTTTTTGAATTTTGCTGCACCCTATTGTTTATGATGTATTTGTCGCTGCTGAATGCGAATCCAGTCTGGGGAGTAATCTGTCACGTATGATTTTTGAGATATTTTACCATAAAAGTTAAAAAAAAAAAAAAAACAGATTTTTGAGGTTATATGAGTCGCTCAGAGCCTTTGCGGTTAAGTCCAAAAAAAAATTTTGTTTTTATTATGATTATTTCTTAAATACTACTGAAATGATATCAAAAAATATTCTTAATTTATCAAAAAATGGCTGTTTAACCTGGAAAAAATGAAGAAATGAGTAAATTATTTAATAATCAAGAACAATATCATTTATTCTGCTAAAATTTGCAAAAACCAGAAAATATCAAAAAATGGACTTACGTATAACTGCATCGTTTCGCTCTTTTCTACTAAATGCACAGCTAAATACTAATCTTCGTCCTCAAAATAAGCTATGAAATGATGATTCTTTCTTAAAAAGTTGAGACCATTTTAAATTGATACATCAAAGTTACAAATCATACGTGGATTCTCATATGATTTCAACTTCATGCAAAGCAATTTCCTGCATCCCTTATATAACCTTAAAAATCGTATTTTGAACTTTTAGGCAAGAATATCTCAAAAACCACATGTGATAGAGAGTTCCGAGACTGGATTGGGATTAGCATAGCAAATACATCGAAAATTTCTATTTTTTTTTAGTTTTTTAGTGTTTTTAACAAAAGTATCGTTTTTTGACCTATTTTGACACGGAGCACCTATTTTCGATTTTAAAATATTTTGAATTTTGGTATTGTATAAAAAAAAGGAAAATCAGGGGTTCCGTAAACTTATAATTAAACCCCGTTTCGGAGAACCGTGTTCCTTTAGTAGTAAATGGCTTAGTTTGAGTTTTTATAGTTTTATTGATTTTTTTTTTTTTTGTATATTTATTATTTTAACAGGCCTAGAACATAACGCAAATGTACTAATAAGTAGTAAAAGCTTTTAAAAAGTTACTCATTTAAGACTTTAGAACCGCAAACAAATATATATCCGATAATTACCTGCTGGGTACATCCGTAAATTTATATCTGAATATAAAGTTATGTGAGATTTATTTGTTGAATAGACAATTTCTCCTGTGTTTCGAAAAAAAATTAGCATTTATTATAACGCAATAAATACAAAATATGTGCTTATTAAACCGACTTAAACATGATTTCAATAATGGTGAAAAAATCCTTAGCTATTGAATTCAAAACCCATATATGTTATTCCATTCCCTAATTTAACTTATAAATAACGAAATATTTTCTCATCCCCTGTTCTGATTAATGATTGGCTTGAATTATTGATTAATGGTCTGCATAAGTATAATCATTGACCGTAGGCAATTGAATCGAATAGAAAACATAATCGTATTCTTTTTTAATGTTGCCAATTTAGCCAATAATGCGATGAAATCATAGTGCCGCAAATACAACTGGAATATGTATATACCATTCAGACCTGTCCTATCGTGTTTTAAATAAAAAGTTACAATGTATTTTTTGATGTTGATTCCGAATGCGTGTGCATTTTTCATTTTTTTCGTCAAATATAGACTCCAATTCACTATGGTTTCAATAATCACATTTTCCTGCAGAAACCCAAAGTTTAAAGTTGTAAAAATTAAATTTTTCTTGTTTCAAAATGAAGTACACTACTCGTACTTTTTTCAAAATGGCCTTAAATATAAAATAATTAATAATGTTTGCAAACTAACTAACAAAGTTTGCCGAATTTTACCTTAATCATAAGCATTTATAAAGATCAGAGTTTTCTGAATGCAGTAGTACTAATCCTTTTTGCAATTTTTAAGGGTTGCTGATTACAAATCTTTAAAATTCAAAATCATGGATCCATCATAGCGGCAAAATATTAAAAATATATTGTGATTTAGAAGAAAATAGGCGAAATGGCGAAGTACCAATTCTCATGTAAATCAGAAGATATTTAAATATGTATGCCGCCATATTGTATCTTTCTTTATCAGCGCCTATCAAAACAGTTGAATTGGTATTTTCGTGTAAATCAGAAGGTATTTTACCTGTGTAATGATTTTCATCCTCGTACGGTGATGCCTTATAGTTTTGGCCACAAAATGTGGTAAATGAAACCATAGTGCAAATGTGTGAAAAATAAAACCTCAAACTTGTAAATGCGTTCGTGCACTTTTGAGGCCTGATTTGATTGAAAAAATTCAATAAATCGTAAAAAAGCCCTAAAACGAGTGTTGAGAGCTTGCGCGACCTCCTAAATTAATTTTTATTACACTAATATTGTTGTCAGATTTATATCTTACAATAACAAAAAATTTGAAATTGGTTCGAGGAGAAACGTTTCTCATACCGGTTTCTCTGCTCTAGTGCAAAGCAAATCCGAAAACAACGTTTTTTTTTTTATCACCCCTAACATTCATACATCCAGATTTTACTCAGGCAAACATACAAAAACAAATTAGCATGACAATAGTACGAGTAAAACAATATTCGACATAATCAATAAATTTAGTACATACACAAACGTTACTCCTCTTTGTGACCGTAAGTATAAATTAAATTTAATGCGTTCCTTGAAATTTTTTTACGAAGAAGAAATATTAGTTTATTTTATTTTCTAAGCCTTTTTGTATTGATCCTTACATATCTCAGTCACTAACGCCTCTCACCCTTTTCTATCATTGTAACCAGTAAACGTTTGAAAACGTCCCAAATCCTTGTCAGACGCTGATTGAACTCTTCAATTGATAAGTATTTCGTTGACTCTATTTGACATAATATATAGCCACATACCCAGCAACCCAAAGGATTGAGATCCGGTGAGGATGCTGGCCATTCTTCGACAGAGGTGAATTCCGGAAAACTTATAATTTTGTGATACTGCTTCCCACAACATGATTGTGGTCGCTTTTTGATATCGCTCAACAGCATATTTATCTTTTGGAGCATTCGCAAATCTCGTGCGTACACACGGTTATTCTGCCTGTTGTGGCTGTCTTGCAGAAGTACAGTTTTTCATCTGTTAGCCCATATACGCTGTGCTTTTTTACACTTCTCCATGGATGTGGAAACTGCGCAACTAATTTTCCGTACAAAGTTGTATAATTTTGACGCAAACTACGGAATAATAAGAAATGCATAAATTTCTGCGGTGTGATTGTCTCAAAAATTTAATGGTACTTGCATTTGAAATATTTAAAAAAATACAGCTAATTAGATCTAAGCCTTATCAATTCTTCGATACTGTTTTCAAATATCAGGGTTGATGTCTGCATAAATATCATGGTTAACTTCCACGTAAGATTGGCGTGATCTAACAAATTCAAAATGAAATTCAAACATGTTCATCTAGTTTTTAGACTTAAGTATCTAAAATCTTGATGAGAATGGATGCCTTTATGCAATTTTTGCGAAAGCATCTAAAATTTCATACTAAACTTCAAGAGAATAATCCATACAAAATCATCATCTGCAATAATTTCCAACTCTGGGCAGGACTTTATTTATTTTCTGTTTTACCTAGAAACATACATTTATAAAAATACAACTTCAGGTGTTTGATTATATAAAAAAAAAAATCTTACTTGTTGAATAAGTAACACACCCTATTTATCCAAATGCGAAATGAAAAAAAAACTAATTAAATAAATTGAATTAATAGCTATATTTATTGTAAAAACATTTCAATTAATTCTTGATTGCCACTGAGCATTAAATCTTTGAAACTGTATATTTTTTAGTTTTGTTTTTTAATAAGTTAATGATGTAACGTTCTTAAGCCCAAATAACAAAAGTATAAGTAAAAGATGAAATAAATCAGTTATCTCAAAAACCACATATATAAGTCACACAAACAAAACCTCAGCAAACCAATAAAAAAAAAAAAATTACAAAGTGCTTTGTTGGATTTTTTATTATAATTATGTAGTTCTGCATTTTTCAAACTAATAAGCGATTCTTAAAACACACTTTTTCAAACTTCAATTTTAGAAAATTTGTATAACCAACCCAAGTCAACTAGAAAACAAAATTAGTTTATGGTGTTTTTGAAATAACTGATATACATATATAAACTTTGGGTGAACATTTTTAGGTATCAAACTATGATTTCTAAAAAATAATTTATTTAGAAAAATCTGGTTTGTTAATAAATAAATTTAGACATAGTTTATTATAAACACAACTTGTAAATTTCATTTAAATAAATATTTAACATATCGTTTCTTATTGTCATGTTAATAATTTTCATATTTTTAATGCTTAGTTCTTTGATAACACCATTGTCTTGTGTAATTATGAATTTTTGTTTGTTAAATATGAGGACATTCAGTATTGTACCAAAGTACATAAGAACTATTTGATAATTTAAGTTAAGTGTACGTTAAAATTTATTTTAGTAAATATTTATACTTTGTACTCCTAAAAAAAAAAATAAGCTAATGTTATAATGCAAATAATATTATAAATTAACCACAAACTGTATTAAAGCCATACATAAATAAAATTAATGAAGAATACTTTTATAATCTTTGAATGATCCAATATGAAGGTATGATTCACGAATAAACGTAAATATACTAGTAAGTCACGTTCTTGCATTACGCTAAATTTTAGATACGAGCATGTTGTACTTAGCAGATTCCTGAAAACATTGATACAGAAATTTTTAAATTTAAAATTCTCTTAAGTAATTAAAATGTGATGTTCAACATTATATCCATTTTAAGACATAAAGGACCGATATCTGTACGTTACGAGTGTTTAAAAATTAAATTCGCGCGAGCAGGAATGTAAGTCATTGCGTTTACTCACGAAACGTACTTAATGTAATTATCAGGTTGGTCTGATAAATAAAAGGTGATTTGTTAATCCTTCTTCAAGGAGGAGCTGTGTCAAGAAGTAGTATCCGAAGAAGGAACTGGCATTCAGTATCCCCTCAATACTCGTACTGAGAAGTGTCCTAACGTCAATTTGAAACAATAATGCAAAGTAAGTTTAATGTTTGAGTACCTGCTCGGTCAACAATCTGATTTTATTATTTTTGTCGATGTTTTTATTTGGAGCTATTTTTTGTTATGAAACTTGTACCTTTTCACCTCTAATGGTCATGCTTTCAAAATGATAAATAAATCGATAATAACACTAGTTTACAGCCAAAATTCCCAGCGAATGCCGTTACTCATTTTATATGGAAAATGGGCTGCTGATTCCGAAAATCGCAATTTTTTTTTTTTTATTTCGTGTCGTTTTCGAGATATTGGTCATTTTCGGTTTTTGGACCAAAAAAAAAAGATAGTTCCATTAAAATACAAATATCTCAAGAACCAATGTTTGTATTTAAACAAATAATATGTCATATTAAAGGTAATTAAATTACCTACAAATGATATCCACATCACTTTTTGGTTGGTTCGTTAGTTTCGGTAAAATAAATTGATTTCTAAAAAAAAAAATTTTTTTTTTCGAAAAAATTGAGAAAAAATCAAATTCAACTTCAAATTTATACAAGAAGACATAACTTTTTTATAATATTTTTTTTTTGTATCTTAGACTATATATTTGTGAAGAAAATAAGATATCATTTAAGAAAATCGATGGAAAAATGCAAAAGTTGTATACAATTCATTGATAAGTTACCAAAATGCGTTTTTCCCTATTTTTCCGTTTTTTTGTAATAAACTGTTCGAAAATTTGAAACTTTTCGTAAAAGAAATTAGAAAATCCAAAAAATTCTTAAAGAAGGCATTAAAAGGAAATACCCGTGCCTCGCGGTTTTTCTCTAGCACGTCAGATTTTTTTTTAATCGATTTTTGAAGTTTTTTAATCCACTGTACATGAAAAAACAGAAATAACGCATTCTTGTGTTAAATCGATGAATTAAACTATATGATCCTTACATCTGAGGTGTATTATGTGTTCAGTAAACTTATGCAGGATACTGCGAGGAATATTTTTGTAGAAAATTTTAACCCTCTAAAACCCTCACATGTGGGTCATTTTGACCCCCACATGAAGGTCATTTTGACCTACATGTGGGGGTTTGAGAGGGTTAAAATTGTCTACAAAAATATTCCGCATAGTATCCTGCATAAGTTTGCTGAAGACATGATACACCTCAGATGTAAGGATCATATAGTTAAATTCATCGATTTAACACAAGAATGCGTTATTTCTGTTTTTTTCATGTACAGTGGATTAAAAAACTTCAAAAATCGATTAAAAAAAAATCTGACGTGCTAGAGAAAAACGGCGAGGCACGGGTATTTCCTTTTAATGCCTTCTTTAAGAATTTTTTGGATTTTCTAATTTCTTTTACAAAAAGTTTCAAATTTTCGAACAGTTTATTACAAAAAAACGGAAAAATAGGGAAAAACGCATTTTGGTAACTTATCAATGAATTGTATACAACTTTTGCATTTTTCCATCGATTTTCTTAAATAGTATTTTATTTGCCTAACAAATTTATAGACTATAATATAAAAATACAAAATGATTTTTAAAATTTTTTTTTCTTGTAAAAATCTGCAGTTGATTTAGACATTTTTGTAATTTTTTCGGAAAAATATACTCTTTTTTTCAGAAATCAATTTATTTCATTGAAACTAACAAACCAGCCAAAAAGTGACGTGAGTATCATTTGTAGGTAATTTAATTACCTTTAATATGACATATTATTTGTTTGAATACAAACATTGGTTCTTGAGATATTTGTATTTAAGTGGAACTATCTTTTTTTTTTGGTCCAAAAACCGAAAATGACCGATATCTCGAAAACGACACGAAATAAAAAAAAAATCGGAATCAGCAGCCCATTTTCCATATAAAATGAGTAACGGCATTCGCTGGGAAAAAAATTTTAATCATTTGTAAACTAGTGTAATAATAAAGAGTGTGTCGAAAAAAACTTCCACACACCTTTCTAGCTATAACTTATCCTGTGTTCAACGAATAATTTTTTTTTTTTTTTAATCACGTTAGCTTTTGAAAATATATAACATATTATATTTATTCAAATTATTAATTTTTAATTGTTATTTCTTTCAAAATGGACAGCGAAATAAAAGTACGTGAAAAAATAATTAAAACTTTTCAAAAAAATCCATTGTGGAGTTTCAAAAAAATAGCAACAGGTCTCAAGGTTCATCGTCACACTGTTTCAAAAGCCATTAAACAGTATAAAGAAAACTTAAACATTGCACGAAAACCTGGATCAGGAAGAAAAAAAGGTCCAACAAATATTGGTAAGGCAAAAAATGTCTAACAACTCTTTCGAAGAGCTCCGAACACTTCTGTCAGAAAAGCAACAGGAGCAATACAGGACAAAATAGCAAACAAAATTCCCTAAGAAGTTTTTTGTGTGGCAAGCCATTTGGAGTTGTGACAAAAGAAGCCAATCATTTGTGAAGAATTAGCTAGGCTTGGACTTAGTAGATACTCATGAGGAGGCCTGGCATCGCCCTCAATTTTAAATTTAATCTTGTCATATCTCGCAAACCAAACAAACAAAAATTGGATGGCCTTGTGGAAGTGCCACGCCCACTTTTTAACCATTAAAAATTTTCATCCAATATTACTCGAAAATGACTCAACAATTTTAATGAAAATTTATGAGATGTCATCCCTGGAGACACGGATGTGGTATGCTGTTATATTGGGAAAACTCATTAAAGGGCGTAACACCACCCACAAAAGCATAATACGCTATAAAAAGAAAACTACTAAAAGCATTGTTTCTGAATTTAACTGCAGGGAGTCTACTTGCTATTAGGCACCGATTTGAAAGTATGCAAAATATTGCAAGTGCGCGTGGAACTTCCCATACAATTAAAACACGTTAAATGTTATCTCTCGCAAATGGTACAACATATGTGAACATCCTGTGGAAAAGATACCTTATCTCCACAAAATAAAAACTGTTTTTTGCATTTTGAAATCGTAAAATGAAAAATTTTTAGGTACGAATTGCACCACATGAAAAAGCTGGTTGTAATAAACACTGACTCGGAATGGTCAGATTATATTGTATACCGAGCCAGGATCGGTGTCGAGGTACTATGACCAAGACCCTAGCACTCTTGGTTTTGGTTTTGCAATGATATTAGCGCCTTGGTCTTGGTCTTTCAAAATTCCCGCATTTGCTCATCACTATTAATAAGTAACAACTTCCATTATTGCATGTTCTAGCTTCAACAAGAATATGACTAAAAATCAATTTTTTTCTCATAAGGTAAACTTTTATTTATTTATTTGAATTATTTTATATGTATTTTTTTTTATTTATTTATTTTATTTTATTTATTTAGTAACGTTGCAGAATTGAGTCAAACAAGTGCAAATAAATGCCGATCCAAAATAAAGTTATCAAATTTTACGCAAAGATATTATTTAGGTAAGTACAATTTATTAGGTGTACATAAGGCCAGTTCGATGAAACAATAATTGGAAAAACTGCCCCCTATTTGAAAGCTTTCTTTGAGAGTATCTAGGAAACAAAAAATTTTTTTTTTCTGGACCACTAAATACAGCCAAACTAGTCTTTTTCCATAACTTCAGCAGTTGATGTCCGATGTTTTAAAATTATATTCGTTGTAAAGGGTTCTAATTGGGCCTTAATTAGCACTTTTTAACCTGGGAAACTAGGTCGCAATAGTCGAATATGACCTCAAACATGAACATGAGGAAAAAATGTAGGCCTAATTAAGCCCTTTACAACGATATATATTTTATATATTTTAAGCATCGGACATCACCTACCGAAGTTACAGAAAAATTACACTACATTACAAATTTGTGTGTGTAACATTTTGCAAACCATTTTTCCTAGGAGTCGTTCTGGATATAAGCGACCTTTTCGTTTTTTCGAACATATTTTGAGAAACCCAATTTTGATCGAATTTGTTTTAACACCATAGAAAAAAATTCCAATACTTCCAACAAGTGTACCAATATCTAAGATCGGATTCAAATTGGCTGAGTTTTATAGTAGTTTTTTACACTTTTTCGTGTTTAAGCCAAATTAAACACGGTTTTTTTGCCAGTAGCTTATACAAATATATATTTTTTATAGTTCAATTGTAGCAAAATCGGATCAAGTTTTAAAAAGTAAATAAGGTTTTAGCTTATACAAATATATATTTTTTATAGTTCAATTTTAGCAAAATCGGATCATGTTTTAAAAAGTAAATAAGGTTTTAGTGAAACAAAACCATTTCGATTTTTCATAGAAAAATTTAATTTTTCAAAAAAATTTAGAAAATTTATATTTTAATTCAATAGTGTATTTAAATTTTAGCAAAATCGGATGATTTTTTTAAAAGTTATTAAGGTTTTAGTAAAATAAGACCATTTCGATTTTCCGTAATAGTACAGTAAAAATGTACAATGACCTAGAAAAAATTGCGCACTGCAATTTTTTTTGCTTAATGTTTTTAGGACCACTATAGAGGCCTAAAGCAAAAAAGGTGACGTTCACACCCCTGCGCTTTGGCCACAATCTTCAAATATGTTTGATTCAATTTATCTCGTTTCTTGTTAGTCGGACAGAAAAAATTACGCGCAATAAAATTTTTCGTATTTTTGATCTCGGACGCGATATCCATAACTTGATATTTTGAGCGGTAGAGGCTGCCAAAGTTACAAAAAATCATTTTAGGACATTTTTACTGAACTATAACTCAAGAACAATTGAGATAATCATTTCATTAAAACACTAATTTGCTTGTTTTTGCAAGCGCTACAAATTATGTTATCACAACTTTTGCAAAAATCAACACCCAGTGGGTGCAAATGGTAAAAACTGATTTTTTTGTAACTTTGGCGGCGTCTACCGCTCGAAATATCAACTTATGGATACCGTGTCCCAGATCAAAAATACGTAGAATTTTATTGCCCGTACTCAAAATTATTTCTGTCTGACCAATAGAAAATGAGATATGTATATCGAATCAACAATATTTCAAGATGACGGCTAAAGCGCTGGGGTGGGAAGGTCACCTTTTTGACTTTCGGCCTCTACAGTGGTCCTAAAAAAATTAAGCTAAAAAATTGCAGTGCGCAATTTTTCCTAGGTCATTGTAGGGGAATGTCTTCAGGGTTGGGCCACTTTTTAACTTTCCTCTGTATCTTTTTTATATATTTGAATACTAACAAATTATTTGTTTTATTTAAAAGTGCGGACCTTTATCTGTAACATACCTTTAGGACAACTCGCTGCGATTTCGGAAAAAAGAGTTATTGACGAAACTAAAGAAAAAAGTAGTCAGGGTTGGGCCACCACCAAATATCGATGAAATATGTACCAAAGTAGTGTGTAATGAATATATATAAAACTTTTTATTTTACGTAACTCTTCGCGGTTCTCTGGGGAGGTTAAGAGCGTGATTTTTATCGGGCGGCGCCCCCGAATAGATTTCACTGTTGGTGCGGCCGCTTGCAGAGGCCCGACCAATGACAAAATCGTAGAAAGGGTGGACTCATGAGACGAAGAAGTCGAACTCCGAGAAGAAGTCGATAGTTCCTCGTGCGTTTCACTCGTTGCTTTCTCGTGCTTGCCCATAGAACTCGCTACTTTTCCGTTCGTGTCAACTCTGGAGGTATCCAAAACTGTAATGTTAATGTTCTGTGTTCCGAAAAGCCGATTCAGTGATGTTATTTTACTGATTCTAAATAAAAATTGATGTGGCCCAATTAAAATAAATAAAAAATCATTAAAACACTAATTTGCTTGTTTTTGCAAGCGCTACAAATTATGTTATCACAACTTTTGCAAAAATCAACACCCAGTGGGTGCAAATGGTAAAAACTGATTTTTTTGTAACTTTGGCGGCGTCTACCGCTCGAAATATCAACTTATGGATACCGTGTCCCAGATCAAAAATACGTAGAATTTTATTGCCCGTACTCAAAATTATTTCTGTCTGACCAATAGAAAATGAGATATGTATATCGAATCAACAATATTTCAAGATGACGGCTAAAGCGCTGGGGTGGGAAGGTCACCTTTTTGACTTTCGGCCTCTACAGTGGTCCTAAAAAAATTAAGCTAAAAAATTGCAGTGCGCAATTTTTCCTAGGTCATTGTAGGGGAATGTCTTCAGGGTTGGGCCACTTTTTAACTTTCCTCTGTATCTTTTTTATATATTTGAATACTAGCAAATTATTTGTTTTATTTAAAAGTGCGGACCTTTATCTGTAACATACCTTTAGGACAACTCGCTGCGATTTCGGAAAAAAGAGTTATTGACGAAACTAAAGAAAAAAGTAGTCAGGGTTGGGCCACCACCAAATATCGATGAAATATGTACCAAAGTAGTGTGTAATGAATATATATAAAACTTTTTATTTTACGTAACTCTTCGCGGTTCTCTGGGGAGGTTAAGAGCGTGATTTTTATCGGGCGGCGCCCCCGAATAGATTTCACTGTTGGTGCGGCCGCTTGCAGAGGCCCGACCAATGACAAAATCGTAGAAAGGGTGGACTCATGAGACGAAGAAGTCGAACTCCGAGAAGAAGTCGATAGTTCCTCGTGCGTTTCACTCGTTGCTTTCTCGTGCTTGCCCATAGAACTCGCTACTTTTCCGTTCGTGTCAACTCTGGAGGTATCCAAAACTGTAATGTTAATGTTCTGTGTTCCGAAAAGCCGATTCAGTGATGTTATTTTACTGATTCTAAATAAAAATTGATGTGGCCCAACCCTGACTACACGAGTGGCCCAACCCTGACGACAACCGTGTTTTTTCGACAGCTCAAAACTACATGTAAACAGGTTAGGGAATCGAATTTTCCCTTCGGGAACTTGATAATGGTTCACCCCTTAATGGATATATATACTCACTTTTTCGGTGGCATTGTTCTTTTCCAAGTTTCGAGTTATTTTTTACTACTATTACAAAATTTTTTGAACTATCGAAAACTACACGAAGGTACAAAAATTTTTACTGACAATCCTGGTGACAAGTAATGCTTAAAAAAGTTTTCTGGCATCGAGAACAATAATTCGACGCTATAACACAGATGGCAGCACGTGTCATATACGAGAAATAGCAGTGGCCCAACCCTGACGACATTCCCCTACATTTTTACTGTACTATTCTATGAAAAATCGAAATGAAAAATCGAAATGGTCTTATTTCACTAAAACCTAAATAACTTTTAATCCGATTTTGCTAAAATTGAACTCCAAATATTTGCAATTAAATACACTATTGAATTAAAATATAAAAAATATATATTTGTATAAGCTACTGGCAAAAAAACCGTGTTTAATTTGGCTTAAACACGAAAAAGTGTAAAAAACTACTAAAAAATGAACTTTTCGTTGCTATAACTCAGCCAATTTGAATCGGATCTTAGATATTGGTACACTTGTTGGAAGCTTAAGAATTTTTCTCTGCAATAATGCAAAAACATATTCAATCGAAATTGGGTTTCTCAAAATATGTTCGAAAAAATGGAACTATAATCTGAAAAATCGAAAAGGTCGATTATCTCGAGAACGGCCCCTAGGAAAAAAAAATTAATACGATTTGCGGACTCAGCGACCTCAAATTAGTTTAGAAAATATGGTCTGCAAAATGTTACACACACATATTAATTATTTGTAATGTAGTGCTATCAAACTAAAAATTATCGAGAGAACAATAATTCGACGCTATAACACAGATGGCAGCACGTGTCATATACGAGAAATAGCAGTGGCCCAACCCTGACGACATTCCCCTACATTTTTACTGTACTATTCTATGAAAAATCGAAATGAAAAATCGAAATGGTCTTATTTCACTAAAACCTAAATAACTTTTAATCCGATTTTGCTAAAATTGAACTCCAAATATTTGCAATTAAATACACTATTGAATTAAAATATAAAAAATATATATTTGTATAAGCTACTGGCAAAAAAAACCGTGTTTAATTTGGCTTAAACACGAAAAAGTGTAAAAAACTACTAAAAAATGAACTTTTCGTTGCTATAACTCAGCCAATTTGAATCGGATCTTAGATATTGGTACACTTGTTGGAAGCTTAAGAATTTTTCTCTGCAATAATGCAAAAACATATTCAATCGAAATTGGGTTTCTCAAAATATGTTCGAAAAAATGGAACTATAATCTGAAAAATCGAAAAGGTCGATTATCTCGAGAACGGCCCCTAGGAAAAAAAAATTAATACGATTTTCGGACTCAGCGACCTCAAATTAGTTTAGAAAATATGGTCTGCAAAATGTTACACACACATATTAATTATTTGTAATGTAGTGCTATTCGTTGCTATAACGAGCCCTAACCGCAACAGTAGCGTATGTGACATTTTTTCGAAATTTTTTTTTTTGATGCAAATATGTTCTAAAATGTCATTCACAACTATATGCCAAATATTAAAACTGAATTTTGTGTATTAACAAAGATATCGCACTTTCAATTATGTCGTAAGAGCCACATATGTTTTTTTGTTTACCGCAAAAGGAACGTAAGCACCTCAAAAACCAGAGAATTAGGCGCGGCAGGTATGGAAAAGTATATATATTCCTCGTCAGAATCACCTTTTAAGTCGGTATAGCCATGTTCGTCTGTTTGGATGGATGTTTGTGTGACCGTGGAAATATTATTCACGGGAAAACTTAGATAATTCGGCAAAATTTTGTAAAGACGGTTCGTTGTAAAAGTTAGCTCGAAGAATTGAAAATGAAGCTTGAAGCCCCAGTCTTTTACTTTGAAAATCAGTTTGAATTATATCGATATCTTTTTTTGTCTTCGAAATATCGTAAGCTGAAATATCAAAAAAAACGTGGATTTTTCCTTTTTTCACCGTTACAGGTTAGAATAATTCGAAGAAGAAAAAATATATCGATATAATTTAAGCTGGGATTTGAAGTAAAATAATAAGGCTTCAAGGTGTTTTTCAATGTTTTATGGCTAAAGATTTCCTTGTTCTACTATATAGCCTCAAAAGAATAAAAAAAATGTTATTTTAACTTTTCACAAAATGGATGGAAAATTAGTCTTTAGGCTAGGATTTCTCACAAACCATTTTAGATATATCAATTCTAAAACCAGATTCGGATTTCGTCCGTTGCTAATTTTCTAAAAAAACGCGAAAGTTCATTTTTTTTTAACAAAAAAATTTAAAAAAAAGTTGTTAAAAATACAATATCTCGTTAACGCGATCAGTTAAAACTTTTAAAAACAATATTTTTGAATCTACAAATAAACAGAAAATTAACTGCACACCCAGTTTTTAGTTAGTTTTTGTCAAACTTTTTTCTTTAATGCAGAAACAATGTAAAGACCATTTGGTAACCTGAATTCGACTCGGAAAATCGATTAGCTCGGTGACCGATTTGAAAAAAAAAAAAATTTTCTGTATATTTGGACCTCTATGAACAACTTTCCAAAAAAAGACCTGGAGTGGGATTACATCGGAGTAAAACCAAGTTCAAACGACGTGTGTGTGTGATATTTTGTAAGTTTTTAATACTAAATAGTACTGTAAATTAACAATATTACAGTCAATCTGACCGTTTTTGTGGGTTGGTACAATTTCAACCGTTCAAATTGTTACAAATTTCTTTCTGTGTATTAAATAAATGTTATAAATGTATTCTTCAAAGGCAAAACCATGTAATTTCAAAAAACGTATGCGCCACATTTTAATTTCAATCTTCGCCAAGAGTGACTGAGAAAATGTCGTATGTGCCATAAATGAGTGAAATATGCACAAAATCAATTTGAAAACGCGTCTATTATTTACATGAGGTCTAATATAGACTACATTTAACGTTTTAAAAAAATCCGCCACGCCTGTTCGAAAAAAAATGAAAAAAACTCTCTCCTGTAAAATTTGCTTTTTGTCGCATACGCTACTATTGCGGTTAGGGCTCGATAACTCAGCCAATTTGAATCGGATCTTAGATATTGGTTGGAAGTTTACAAATTTTTCTCTATAATAGTTTAAAAACAAATTTGATCGAAATTGGGTTTCTCAAAATATGTTCGGAAAAATGGAGCTATAACCTAAAAAATCGAAAAGGTCGATAATCTCGGCCCCTAGGAAAAAAAAATAAATGCGATTTTCGGACTCAGCGACCTGAAATTAGTTAAGAAAATATGGTCTGCAAAATGTTACATTTTGGCTGTTGTCTAGTGTTACCATTTCTAAGGATGGTCGAAAAAATTTTTTTGTTTCCTAGACACTCATGGTAAGCTTTCAAATAAGAGCCGGTTTTCCAAATTTTTTTTTTTTTAATGAAAAGATATGTGTCTTGCTTGCTCAGTGTATAGGAGGCATATTCTGAGAAACAGGTATTATGCTTTGCACCATCTGCTGCCAAGGTTTTTCTCTGTAGAATTGTCAAACTCAACATGGCGAGCCTTAACCAAAATAAAGTTTATCTCAACCACGGAAAATTCGGTTTGCACTAATTAATAACCAAAAATAAAAATTTCTTACCTGTTCTTTTTGCGATATTTCGCGGGGATGATCACCTACGATTTCGGGGTTTGCATTTTTCAGACCACTAAACTAATACAAATGAAACCCCATTCACAGATTTTCTCCACATATTCAAAAAACCTATCGACAGTTCAAGAGCACCGTGCCCAGGAAAATAAGAATATTTCTGCGAAAAAATTCCGAGTAAATTTTTTTCACCGGAATTGTATTTATTTATGCATGGTTAATATGTAATGTGTAAAAGTCTATTGAAGTCCATTGTGCGCATAAAAAGTTATTCAGGTTCAAAGGTCGCTAAAATCTGTTTTTTTGCAAATATCTCGCTAACGCAAACATTTACAGAAAAATTTTTGTCCACAATTTTGTAACACAGGAAATTTCCTATGTAAAGATGTAAAAAATGTTTTCGTGTAGCTTAAAGTTTAGCAGATAACCCAATTTAAAAAGTTGTGCACAGTTTTTATATGTAAATGTAAATATTGAAATTAGAAGATATTCAAAAAAAAACCTTTAAAGGGCAAAAAAACAGGTTATTATTGAATAACTTACATTGGAAATTTCCTGTGTTACAAAATTGTGGAGAAACATTTTTCTGTAAATGTTTGCGTCCTCGAGATATTTGCAAAACACTGATTTTAGCGACCTTAGAGCCTGAATAACTTTTAATGCGCACAATGGACTTCAATGCACTTTTTTCTCTTTATTCATCAATTCCGGTGAAAAATACGCTTGGAATTATTTCGCACAGCAGCTCATTTTTCGTCTAATTTTCCTGGGCTAAAAAAAGTTTTTGTTTTATATTTTGTTTTATGACCTGGAGCCAGCTAAACAACTATTGTTTATTCTTATTAATTTATTTATCTCTTATAAACTAAAAAAATCTTCTACAAAATACTACAACGAATTAAATTGAAAGTTTTTTTTTTAAGATTTTTTAAAGGATCAACTCTCATAAAACGAAAATATCGATACCTAAGAGCGCTATAGTCCTATCTCCACTTTTTGCGATTTTGAGATTTTTGCACTTATGTTATCATTGTGGGCTTCTTTACCGTGTAGAAAACTGTGTGATGTCAAAATACCGCTAAAACACCAAAAGATTTGAAAATTAAGAAAAATCCTATCTCCAAACAGTAATATTGGGATTTCGTTAGAAATTAATAAAATTGGTTAAAAACATTAAATTATATTAAAATATAATATAGGTAAAATTATTGCATGTATCGTTATATCAAAATAGCAGCCAATTTTAAATAACCACTGTTTGAAATTTTCTTTTTGCATTTCCCAACAATTGAAAAAATGGAGATAGGGCTATAGCGCTCTAAGGTATCGATATCATATTTGAAACGTGGCACCCGGTTCATCAATTAAGCATATAAAAGCAATGAAATTAAATTTTTATGAATGCTTTTATTTGTTGACAAGATCAGGATAGTTTACACTTCAAAAATTAAGAAACCTTTCTGGCGTATTTATACACATTGTACTTTTGATTTGAAATATTGGCCTAAAACTGTCGTTCCGGTTGCTATGGAAATGCCCATATATAGAATGAAAAGTTTAAAGTTTTGGTAAGGTACCCCTTGTTTTTAATATCACTCAAAAGTTATTCATTATTTAAAATATGCGCAGGCGTTTACAGAAATAACAAGAGACATACAATGAGTTTGAGTAAGAAGTAACTACTTACTTTTGTTAAAAGTAAACATTTTTTCCTAAGGTATGGTGGTGGTTAAAACATTTGTGTGCCCAATCTGCGGTTAGTTAGTCTTTGCTCTTTACTTGAACTAGTTCGATTGCAATGGAGTGCGGATAATTGTGTTTTAAACATTTTATTTTGCAATTATTGTTAAAAATGTATAACTGCTTTGATACTTACTGTAAAATTTGTCAATTCAAGTACTGAAAACTCTCAGATTTTAACATAATATCCTAATAATTTTCGTTAAACATTTCAATAAAAACTCATTTATAGTTTTTGTAAATATGGAATACGATTATACATATAGTTAATTGTCGTATTACTTCTTATTGACATAAAAGTGTATTTTGTTCATATATTTTTGAGTAAGGAACGATTACAAAATTGATAAAGTAATAGTCATAAAAATTTTCAATGCGACAATGAAAAATCGATTCCAGACTCTGCCAGCTTGAGTTCAGACAGATGTCGTTCGATAATTTCTTTACCTCCTCCTCGTTCGGTCTCGTACGTTTATTCTTGGACTTAACGAAAAGTGATGAGTATAACATCAAAATATACGTAATTTAAAATATCTGCAACAAAGCTTGTATTATTATAAAAATTATTAAAATCAATTTAAATTAAAATCTATTCAAAACAATTCAAAGCAACGATTAATCTGTTTATTGCATCATTCATAAAACATTTTTTCTTAAGGTTTCTTATACAAATTCCGACAAATTAAGTATACCAATTTCAACTTCATACGATATAATGTAAACTACTAATAGATTTCAATTCATCAACTGAAGAGAAACGCTTTCTGATGGAGTCATCGATTTCAGTTATGTTTTCTTCAAAAATAAATGCCTGCAGCCCCACCAATGATTCTGCAGGATTCGTTGGGGAAAATCAGCTATTGAAGAATTTTTCAAAGCCTTCCGAAACAATATCTGAATCAAAGGAGTAAGGAAGTTAATTTTAGTTTTTTAATACTTTTAATAAAGAATATTTAATTTCTATTTAGAAAATGTTCGGCGGAAATGTTGAGAAATTTTGAAATACCCGAACCCATTCAGGTTTTGGACGATATTTTATCAGAGTTTGAAGAACCCGAATCTTTATCACTTAATCCAGGAAGTATTTTACAAGAAAATCATTCAGAAGATGATGGTTATATGAGCCTTAATGGTAGACGGTAAGTCCAAAATTGTATTCAGAGTACAAAGTAAGTTCGCTGTGTAATACTTATTTAAATCTAGAAGACAGAAAAACGCTTATTTATAAATGCCATGTCAAATAATTATATCGCCGGTGCTTACGAAGAAAATCTTTTTTTTGAAATTGCGGCGAATAAAATCTTTTTTGTAATATGCGGACAAGAAAATCACTTTTTATAAAATGCGGCGAAGAAAATCACTTTTTACAAAATGCTATACATATATATACATTAGGGTGGGCCGATTTGAAAACTGATCTCGGCTACCCCCCTATGATAAAGTTCATTCAATTCTATGAATATTTGCCCAAGGAACTATACCTCTGCGTTCAACTTTAGTTCGGCGCATTTTGGATTGAAAATTTTACCTTTTATGAATATTTTTTTATTTTCATACTAAATTTTAAAAATTTTTATAAAGAGAAAAGTATTGTCATTATATGAGTTGGCTGGTATTCTGTCAGTAATCAATTAAATTGGGTTATGTTTACACCAAAAGTTTACTTGATTGTGTGGAATTGATGTTATATATTTAAAAAAGTGATATGGGTCAAATAGCCGATTATTATGACCGACTTTCAAAATAAACGATTCATATTTTTGGATGAATTTTTTCAAACAAAACACCAAGGAACCATACCTCTACGTTCAACTTTAGTTCGGCGCATTTTCGATTGAAAATTTTACCTTGCGTTTAATATTTATTTTTATGCTTAATTTTCAAAATTTTTATAGAGACAAAAGTAATATCATGATATGTTTTGGCTGGTATTCTGTCAGTATTCAATAATATTGGGTTTTGTTTTTATGAAAAGTTTACTTGATAGCGTGGAATTGATTATATTTATTCCAAAAAATTTTATCGGTCAAATAACCAATTTCAAAATAAACGAGTCATATTTTTACATGGATTTTTGGTATATATAATTTTTTGGAATAAATATTATCAATTTCACGCTGTCAAGTAAACTTTTCGTAAAAACAGAATTCAATTTTATTGATTACTCACAGAATACCAGCCATATTTTTGGATGAATTTTTTCAAACAAAACACCAACCTAGGCTGAAAGTTCATTCAATTTGATGAAAATTTGCCCAAGGAACCATACCTCTACGTTCAACTTTAGTTCGGCGCATTTTCGATTGAAAATTTTACCTTGCGTTTAATATTTATTTTTATGCTTAATTTTCAAAATTTTTATAGAGACAAAAGTAATATCATGATATGTTTTGGCTGGTATTCTGTCAGTATTCAATAATATTGGGTTTTGTTTTTATGAAAAGTTTACTTGATAGCGTGGAATTGATTATATTTATTCCAAAAAATTTTATCGGTCAAATAACCAATTTCAAAATAAACGAGTCATATTTTTACATGGATTTTTGGTATATATAATTTTTTGGAATAAATATTATCAATTTCACGCTGTCAAGTAAACTTTTCGTAAAAACAGAATTCAATTTTATTGATTACTCACAGAATACCAGCCAAAACATATCATGATATTACTTTTGTCTCTATAAGAATTTTGAAAATTAAGCATAAAAATAAATATTAAACGCAAGGTAAAATTTTCAATCGAAAATGCGCCGAACTAAAGTTGAACGTAGAGGTATGGTTCCTTGGGCAAATTTTCATTAAATTGAATGAACTTTCAGCCTAGGTTGGTGTTTTGTTTGAAAAAATTCATCCAAAAATATGAATCGTTTATTTTGAAAGTCGGTCATAATAATCGGCTATTTGACCCATATCACTTTTTTAAATATAAAGCATCAATTCCACACCATTAAGTGAACTTTCTGTGTAAACAAAATCCAATTCAATTGATTACTGACAGAATACCAGCCAAATCATATAATGACATTACTTTTGTCTTTATAAAAATTTTTAAAATTTAGTATGAAAATAAAAAAAATATTCATAAAAGGTAAAATTTTCGATCAAAAATGCGCCGAACTAAAGTTGAACGCAGATTTATGGTTCCTTGGGCAAATATTCATAGAATTGAATGAACTTTCACATAGGGGGGTAGCCGAGGTCGATAAAATTTCGTCCATACAATTTGGCCCACCCTAATATACATATATTTTCTTCGCCGCAAAAAGCTACATATATGTATATACGAGGGGCCTAACAAAAGTTCGCTCAGTTGAATTGAAAAAACTTTTAAATATAATTTTTTAAATTTATAACTTTATTCTTCATCTATTTGTATTTTTTCAACGTAACCGCCATTTATTTTGATACATTTTTGAAGTCGATAAATCCATCTTGAAAAACAGTCTTCAAAATCGGCTTTTTGCAGTTTTGCAATTTCATCATTAACCGCATTTATTATCTCCTCATTGCTGTTGAAGATTCTCCCTCTCAAATTTTTTCTTATTTTTGGAAACAACCAGAAGTCACAAGGCGCTAGACCTGGGGAATAAGGTGCTGGACGAATTTCTTCGATGCCTGAAAGCGCAACAAATTCGGTCGATTTTTCAGCAGTGTGCGCTCGCGCAATATCGTGATGTAGAAAGTAGCGGCGTAGCTCCTTTTTTTGTCGTTTTCCCAATAAATTTTGGAAAACTTCTGGTAAACAGGTTTCAGTATACCACTTAGCAGTAACCGTCTGACCTTTTTCCAAAGGAATAGCAGCTACAACTTTCTCTCTGGTGAAGTAAACTGACATCATTACTTTTGTTGCTGACTTTTTTTTGCTTTACTTTAACAGGTGGACTTGCACCTTTTGGGCTCCATACCATGGATTGTTGTTTGGTTTCAGGGTCGTACTTCTAAAACCATGCTTCATCACCTGTTACTATTTTCTTGAAAGTGTTAGACTCTCCGTTTTTGTATTTTTCAAGAAAAAACTTAGCAAAACGCACACATTCCTCTGTTTGAGCATCACTTAAAATTCTAGGAACTCATCGTGCAGATTTCTTCGTGTATCCAAGATCATTTTTTAATATTCGCGATACAGCCTTGGCATTCAAGCCCAGTTCCTCAGCAATGATTTCCTGGGTCAATCTTGGATCTTCGTCAATTTTAGACTTAACCAGCGCTACACATTCATAATCAGTCGAAGATTTTGGGCGGCCTTCCCGAGGTTCGTCCTCCACAAAAAAATGACCTGTCTGGAATCTTCGGAACCACTTTAAAATAGTCACGAAGAATGGCACATTAACTTCAAATGCTATTTGGCATTCATTAAATATTTCCATAGGCTTGAGCTTACGTCGAAATCCAAAAAGAATAGCAAACCGAATCTCTTGCTGCGTTGGCATTGGAATATCTGCTGACATTGTTTCACGAATTTTACGTTTTCTTCTCTCCATTTTGACCGATCTTTCTGAAAATTAAAATGATATATCGTAAGACTATAGCAAATAATACGCAATTTTTTGATTTACTAAAAACTTATAACATGATACCAACTAAGCGAACTTTTGTTAGGCCCTACGTATATATAGATTTTCTTCGCCGCATTTTGTAAAAAGTGATTTTCTTCGCCGCATTTTGTTATAAGTTATTTTCTTCTCCGCATTTTGTAAAAGTGATTTTCTTGTCCGCATTCGCACAAAAAAGATCTTTTTCACCGCAGTTTGAAAAAAAGGATTTTCTTGTCCGCATTTAAAGAGGAGATAGTCTTCGTAAGCACCGGCGATATATAGTAAGTAGGTAAATTTATTGAGCCTTTATATCAATAACATTAGTGCATATTAAAAATAGTAACGGTGGAAGGATACATAGAATTGATATAATATATTCTATTACAGTGGAGTGTTGTAAAATGCTAACAGTAATATTATTACTGATGGAAAAATCATAAGCTTGCTAACGGCTTTTTGAAGTATCTTTGATGTTTTATCAAATATAGTACAATCATTTGATTTGGGTTATTTTATAGATTTCGATGTGTTCTATCAGAAATGGCGTCCAAAATCAGTTTTTTACAAATATCTCTTTAACGGTTACATTTAGAGAAAAATATTGTGGCGCAATATTGTACCTTATAAACTTTTCTCACCTTTGCAATCTGGCTTCCGTCGATTACACCCCTCTGCTTGTTGGACTTTTCTAAAGCCTTCGACAGTGTGGATCATTCATTATTCAGGCATGTCGTGAATCCGATTGATTTCAATCACTTTTCATTTCGGAGGCTTTTTGATCAAAACGGTGAGTTGAACGATAAAAAGTATAAGAATCTCTTTTGTGGAAAAAAACAGGCTCTACAAAAAGTATTGATTTGCATTAACGTAAAAATAACCGTTCAGAAAATATTCGATAAAATCAAATTTTTCGACTTTTTGCGGTTTTTTAAGAATATTTCCTAAACGGTTATTTTTTCGTTAATGCAAATCAACACTTTTTGTAGAACTCGTTTTTCTCCACAAAAGAGATACTAATACTTTTTATCGTTCGACTCACCGTTTTCATCAAAAAGCCTCCCAAATGAAAAGTGATTGAAATCAATCGGATTTCACGACACGCCTGATTATGTCGTAAATTGAAAATATACTGTTACGAAATTTCTTGTCTCTATGACGATAATTTCAGTCTTACAGTTTCCTGAGTTCGATCACTGGATTGTGTAGCAATCAAAAACACACACTTTATTTAAATAAAATGATTTATTTAAATTGCAAACGTTTATTTTCACACGGTACAATTGTTTATTTTACTATTAATAACATTCAAAGTCTAATGTTACAATTAGCACTTTATTTACTTTCACTGGCACTGTGTGTGCAACCTTTTCGCTTTATTGCTTAAATTCAACTGTCTTGCAACTCTCATGAACAGCTCCTTTTATACCTGTATGAACGTTCTATAATTGCATTAGCGAAACATCTGGCAACATCTCGTTGATTCCCTCAGCTAATAATTTCTTGACATTACTTGGCATCACTGTTTTTATTGACATCTCGAACTGTCAAGTACTTTCGTGAAGTTTCCATTTATTTGTGCTTATTTTTTCGTCACAATACTTTGGTTTCACAGATTCTGCAGTGGGCTTCTTAAAAAATTACACTGATGGTGGAACGAAGATAAAAGTAGGGATAAAATATTCAGCGGCTCAGTCTGTTTCCTGTGGTGTACTTCAGGGTTCAGTTTTGGGTCCGCTTTTATTTATTCTTTTTATTAATGACATATTTTCCATATGCAAAAATGTTACCATGCATGCCTTTGCTGACGATCTGCAGCTATATTTTTCGCGCTCTCTTGGTCTAATTAAAGACTTTTGTTTCCGGGTGAATGATGATCTCTCTTTTATTAGTAATTGGGCAACTTTATACAAATTAAGGAACAATTTTACTTTATCGACTGTTGTTGTTTTTTTTTTTTTTTTTCTTTTTGCCCAGGGCTCTGGGAATTAATTACAACAACAACAACGACAACCTCTGAGCGGATCTACTTTCGGAGACATAGCCATCGGAAGATCGGGATATATCTCTTATAAAAATCAGTATATCAGGATGGATTTGAAAAATATTTCATATGAAACGTATTTTACAGGGCTATATAATTGTTTTACAAAATTTTTCAATTTGAGTGATAGTTTTCTAGATATGTCAATTTTTCAAAAATGCACCCCATTTTTTTCTCAAAAAACCGTTATTTTTCCCAAAAAATGTATTATTAACCTATAATTTTAATAACTAAATTAGGAAGCCCAATTTATTTGCTTTCATTTTATATGCCACATGTATCTGAATTTGCATCATTAATAGATTTCTATAGAAAAAAATATGGGTGCGAAACATGGCTTGTTACTGAACAACTAACGAACAAGCTGCAAGTATTCGTCAACAAATGCTTAAGGCGTATACTAAAGGTTTGGTGGCCTCGCACTATATCATATGCCGAGCTACATCAAAAATGCAATCAGAGGGCTAAAGCAAACGAGGTCAAGCTGCGCAAATGGGGATGGATTGGTCACACTCTCCGGAAACCACACAGCGAAGTTTGTCGCCAGGCCCTTGAGTGGAATCCTCAAGGCAGTAGAGGACGTGGTAGACCCAAAACCAACTGGAAAAGGTCGTTGGAAAAGGAAATACAAGAATCGGGAAAATCGTGGCAAGAGATCAAAGTCATCGCAAGGGATCGTGACAAATGGAGAGATTTCATATTGGCCCTATGCTCCTCCTAGGAGTTAAAGGAGAATACATACATAGAAAAAAAAAATGGATCAAATCAATTTTTTGGAAATTAGGAACTTTTAACAACAACAATGTCAGGACAGACAACAACAACAACAACTTTACTACTACTACAACAACAACAACAACTTTACTACTACTACAACAACAGTAATTTTACATAAGAGTAGGGGTAATTGGGCGGATCAGTCTATAATATATCGAACACATAGTTTGCTAGCAAAATTTCGCGCGCAATTTTTAATAAAAATTTTTAATTTTTTAAATAATAAGTAGCTGTTGCTCTTGCAGTTTCTAAAAATTTCAAGTTTTTTTGAAATATGCGCTTGCACAAGTAGCTGGTTCTCTTTGTTGTTGTTGTTGTAGTTTCAAATTCTTATTGTTGTTGTTGTTGTAGTAGTTGTTGTTTGTTCTGGCATTGTTGTTGTTTAAATCATAGGTTAATAATACATTTTTTGGGAAAAATGCCGTTTTTTTGGGAAAAAAATGCGGTTTTTTTTGGGAAAAAAATGGGTTGAATTTTTTAAAAATTGTCATGTCTCAAATTGAAAAATTGTGCAGCAATTAGCCCGGTAAAATACCTTTCATATGACACCAATATTTTTAGAATCCATTCAGGGGTTCCCAACTTATACCGATTTTTATAAAAGATAAATCCCGATCTTCCGATGGCTATATCTCCGAAAGTAGATCCGCTCAGACGTTGTTGTTGTTGTGATTAATTTTCAAAGCCCTATTTGGGCAAAAAAAATTTAAAAAAAAAAACAACAACAGTCGATAAAGTAACATTATGCCCAGATTTAATTTAAATCCGGAGTAATTTTTCATCTATTGTGTTAAATAATTCGGAGCTAAAATTTAGCACAGTGTTTCACGTAGAACAAGCTAGGTGGACAACATTATTTTTTGATATTTTTGGGAAGTGTAAGCCTTATTTATTAATATTCGGATATACAGGGTGTGCCAAAATTTCCGGAACCGTCAAGTGCTTTTAATGCTGCTCGATAAATACAAAAAAAATAAAAAACACGTGTACAATATTTTTAAGAGGGCAATTCAACGATACCAATTTTGACCCCCTACACGTCTCCTCCCGCGGTTGACCGAAGAAACTTCACAATTTTATATGGAAACCTCCAATTTTTATAGCGGATTCGGATTTTATGTGCAAAAATACGACACTTTTGTCTGAAACAGTTTTTCTTATTCGGCATGGATCACCATCGTAACCAGGAGTTGCTCATTGGGTGGGGGTTTTCATACAGATTAATTTTATTTTATTTCAATATTTTTAATTCATGTATAATTTTTATAGGAAAAAGATCTTAATAGAGAGGGTTGTAACCTGCAAAAATTGCTTTCATTGGATAGCTCTCTAATAAAAATTGAACAAAAAACCAAAAAAGAAATAAAACAGAATTTTTTTATATTGGAAAAAGTACAAAAACCAACATTTATTGTTTCTTTTTTTGCAAATGATCAATTACTACTCGCAGTACGATACAACTGTATTAGTAATTAAATTAGCGATAACATATTAAAGTATGAAACGGTTTCAGCGTGCTTCAATTTAAATTGCCTAACCAGTTTCATCGTCAATTTCATCCGATGAATCTGATACAAAATAATCTTCTTCAGGTTCTGGCAAGATTTTTGGTCGTGATTGTGGAACTATTGTAGGAGGGATAATTAGTTTTAAGACCTCTGCACACAATTTTTCTCGTTTTTTGGTATTTCTCTTAAGGAGTTTATAAAAGGATCAGAATATCTCCTTAACTATAGGACATACGAAAAAAGAACAATATGTAACTTTTAGTACAAGTAATTTTCTATAAATAAGTGTTTTAACTTTTAACGTGTGACTCATCGTTCATGAGTTATCGTTATTTTAAGCTCAACACATAACTGTGACTATTCATAAGCGGCATGCACAATTTACAAATTTTTTCAAATTTTGAATTAGGATATCTCCTGAGTTATAAGGCATACGAAAATACTTTTAATGTGATTTTTATAGAATCTACAATATTTTATAGAAGCTACAATATTGCGCCGCAATATTTTTCTCTAAGTGTAACCGTTAAAGAGATATTTGTGAAAAACTGATTTTGGACGCCATTTTTCCAATATGGCGGCGCGAGCAAACACGATTCGAGGTAGCAAAGTTGAAATTCTGAAAGAGCACATCGAAATCTATAAAATAACTCATTTGCAAAAATCCCGCAAAACTTTCCAGGTAAAACTACCAAATGACTGTACTAATAACCTTAAATCTAAATAACTACAAAGTATATTTGCGATGCGACTAGCATAAAATGTTTTTATTTTCAGGTGTGATGTAAATATCAGCATACTTCCAAGTTCACCTACTTGTACAAATGTTGATTTGGAAAAAACTAACGATCTTTCTGATACTTTGAAGAATGTCGCCATAAAGTACGATTTTGTAGAGAAAGATATAAGTCACTCAAGTAATGCAGCAGCTTCTCAGGTTCAAAATACACTAGTAAGTAAAAATGAAAATATTCACCAACAAATCGACTGACCTGTCTTTTCTTTAATTACGAATATCTTTTAAGCCAAAAATTAAATCAAAGTTTTGTACCAAATCGAACTACTCAAGCCTTCCATGTTCATCCCTACGATCAAACTATTTGGAAAATAATACTAGAGTTGGAAGTTGCAGTGGAGAGAGAAATATTCTAGGCATTGACATAAGCGCAGTACATAATGCAGTTCTCCGCGGAGGAGTTGCGAAACTACCTGGTAAATGTCTAAATGTTATACATATACAGCCCAAGTACATAACACAAAAAAATTAAATTAGAACGGTATAAAATATGGACATCAAAGTAGGAAGTTTGAAGACTGAGCACAGAAGGTCCATGTATTTACGTCTATATATCACGTCTGCTGTCCATACAAAATAAACATTTAAATCGCAATATCAATAATGATGCAACCAATACACGTTAGGTCAAATGTTTAGTTTTCCTGTGCGAAATTAATAAAAGTTAAAATTTTATACTATTTGATCCTATAACTGTAACAAAAGGATAAACAAGAATAACTAAAAACTAGTAAAGGTGTTACCTTTATGACCAAACATTAAATACCCAACACTGCAGTTTTTTCAAAATTTTGCTTATATCGAATATGCCACGCCCTCTTGTCTAAGTTCACCCAGCTTTTGCTCAGACCTTGCATTTATATTTTTAGTATCTGTGTGCAATTCAGTTGAATTGTCTCAATAAACGTTTTGAGTATAGCATTTTGAAACTATGCTTATATCGGAGGTGCTACGCCCTCTTGTCCGAGCTCTACCAGTTTTTCCTCAGAACTTGTGTTTATAGTTCTTAGTGTCTGAGTGAAATTTAGTTGGGTTGTCTCAAAAAACTATCAGTATGGCATTTTGAAACTTTTGCTAATATGAGATGTACCACGCCCATTTGTCCGAATTTGTCTAGTTTTTGCACAGAGCTTGCCCTAACCATTTCTAGTATTTATGTGCATTGTGGTTGCATTTTTGTGAAAAAAAAAACTCTTAAAGTTGCATTTTAAATATATTTTTTGTAAGGGCGGTGGACGTGTCCTTTGACCGATTTATTTGCGTTACAAACGGAAGGACAAAGTGAATATACCCTGGGTAGGGTATAAAAAAATTTTAAAAAATCAACCCTTTCGTGAACATTAACCTTTTGAAAACAAAAATAATGGAATTGGTGATTCTTCTAATTTTTTTTTTTTTTAGTGAGTATTATTTGCTTCGACTAGTTTCAGAGATACGACGAGCTTAGTTTTTAAGGGGCGTGATTCCGCCCATTTTTCCAATGGATGTTAATTATCCTTATCACATTTGTACCAAATCTCACTAAATTGGCTCAAACAGTTTCAGAAGTATGACGAATTTCATCAAAGTCAGGTGAATAGTTTCTGAGCCTGGGTTACCTAGTTTTCAGGTGTTGCTAGCAAAACGCAAGAATCTCCTAACATCTTGGTTTATTCATTTCCATTTTTTTTTCCAAAAACACCACTTTTATTCATTTTGTTAATTTAATTTGATTGTATTTTTTTTAAGAACCTATCATCAACGAACATCCAGTCACAATATATCCTGGTCGAAAGTCACCAAATTGGAGTAGTCGCTTGCCAAGATCCGCTGTGTGCTCTGCACAAGCACAAAAAGAAAATTGTCATAAAAATAGATATAACAACTCAAATTCACAACTCCTACCTTTGGTTAAAAAACCAATCGTTTTCTCAAAAGAAAATGTAAGTTTTAATATCAGAAATGAATGCAAAGAAAAATATGTCAAGAATGCGGATGATAAATATCAATATGAAGATTATGATTTAAAAGAACTGAAAGGCTTTGAACTGCTTTCACTTGATAAATTAGACAAAGAAGAAGAACTTACCAGCATCGCATGGGAAATTAACTTCAACGAAGGTAAAAACATTGGTATGGCAAAAATAAAGAAAAAAATTAAGGATAGCTACTTAAAAAATAAAGGGCCGGAGCAATTTTTCAACACGGTACGTATTTCCTTATTTTTACATATTTACTGTGTCTTATTCGACACTTTTGGCTAAGCTAGCAGAGATAAATGTTTGCAAAAGAACAACAAAATCTGGCTTTGATTTTGCTAGCTGAGTCAAAACTGGTAAACAATACCTAGCAAGTGCCGTTGGCAACACTATTTACCATTACTCAAACTAGTTAGATTAGTTCCAGTTACAAAGGAATGGCTTTACTTTTTACTGTTAAATCAAACAATTACTTAGTTTACTTTGTGAGCTGGTTTAAAAAAAAAAAAGATTTACAGTTGTGCTCAAAAAAATAGTAGTGATACTACCTGTTAGCTTGTTTCTGTCATATCTTACTGATTATTTGAATTATCGATATTTTTTTTTACCAATTTGTAACGCTATGAAAGCATAATAAGAAGACCCACTACTTTCAATTTTTACGTACTTGTTCTAATTTTTATTTGAAAAATTCGCAGTTAAGCTGGTTTTTGTCTGATCTAATTAATAGTAGTGTATGTGAAAATTTTGTCAAAAAATGAGAATAAACCGGATATTCCTAACAAAAAGGGTATTATTATAATCATTTATCAGTTTCTCATCGGCGTGCACAAAAACTTTTCCAGAAATGGGACAAGGCAAGCATTGCAGTTCTGTGCGGCGTGCACTTATAAAAAATTGATTTCGAAGGGCAAAACTTACAAGGAAGTGGAAAATTTAGTAGGTTGTTCACCGACGATGGTTCGAAATGCTATCACGTTCACCCCACGCCTTGAAAAACGCGGCCGACCTCGTATAATCTCCAAGAAAGAAGAAAATCGTGTGGTGAGGTACTCAAGACTAAATCCTTTTGCGAGCACTTCCAAGATAAAGGATGCCAGTACACAAACAATACGAAAATATTTGCGGGAAAATAATTTGGCAGCACATAGCCCAAGAAAAGTTCCGCTTCTAAATAAAAAACATGTTACAGCAAGAATAAAATTCGCTCACAAACACATCGACTGGCCAGTTCAGAAATGGAGAAATATTTTATGGACTGATGAATCCAAAATTATGCTTTATGGTGGAAGGGGTCTCGGCAATACGTAAGATGACCACCAAATACGGAATTCGATCCAAGATTTTCCTTAAAAACAATCAAACACGGAGAAGCTAGCATAATGATTTGGGTATGATTTTCGTACAACGGTGTGGGGCCTATATATTGGATCCAGGAATTCATGGATCGGCACCTATACGTCCATATACTGCAGGAAGTCATGTTGCCATATGCTAGCGACCAAATGCCACTGAATTGGGTCTTTCAACAGGACATCGACCCCAAGCACACTAGTAAAGTCGCCAAACAATGGTTTCAGGCCAACGACATAAATGTTCTTGAATGGCCCGCCCAGTCGCCAGATCTGAATCCCGTTGAGAACCTATGATGTGACGTGAAGAATGCAGTCGCCCTATGTCGACCGACCAATGTTTCGCAACTTTGGGAAACAGTTAAAGACGCCTGGGAATCCATACCTTTCCAAAGATGCCAAAATCTTGTGGAGTCGATACCAAAGCGCTGTGCTTGAGTTATTGCGAATGAAGCCTATGCAACTAAATACTAGTGATAACGTTGTGTTTTAAATAACCCATAATTTTAAAAACGTGGCTATTTTGCAAAAGTAACACGACTGCAAATTTACACTACTATTATTTTGAGCAGCCAAATTTTAAGAACTTGTGAAAACTTTAATTTTTTTATCCCAACTGCCTTGAAATCTTGTTAATTATTTTTTTAATTTCTCCTGAGGATACCACTCTTGTAAAAAAAATTTATTTCAATTCGATCAAAATAAAAATTCAGATATTTTTAAGGTCGTTTACAATTTTATAAAAAGCACTACTATTATTTTGGACACAGCTGTATAGTGGTAGTTTAACAAGAATATTATTGCGTATATTCACACCTGACTGATGAAATAAAGGCGCTCCGCGTTGCTGAAAATAACCAAGTATGTACTTAAATTCTTTGTACTATAAATAATCATACAGGGAGGATCTGACGTGGTTTTGTAAATATTAGATGCTAGTCATATATGGTCCAAAGAATGGAATTGCCTTTTTTTCGTTCGAGACAGGTGTGTATTATTTTCAATACTAACAAACAGAGACTGAAGGCCTGACAAACGGAAATGGGTTCGGGTAACTCAAAGTTAAAAGATCAGGGGCCCTTTTCCCTAAATTACTATCTTCTATTCTCCATCGCAAAAATTGTAAAAATTCAATTTTGGAGATTTTAAGCTGAATTCCTATTCTCCTTGCTAGCAATATCTATATGTGTAGCTTATTTTTAGAGATTCAATGTCACCTGGTTTTCAATTTAAAATTTGTTCGACATTATCTCGTTGTTTATTTTTGTGTTCTCTAAATTGGCTAATTTTTAAGATAGAACTTTTCATGCAGCAAATATTAAAACACTGCCCTGCGAGACATTAAGAAAAAAATGTTGTCCAACAGCGGTAAGGATAACATGCTTTCAAATAAAATCTTAACCTCGACAAAAAATAATCGACATGACGAATGCCTAATTTTCATACTAGTTCATATTAAAAATAGGGATTGGAAGGAAAAAATTTACTGCTTTCTGTTGCAATAAGAAAAAATTGTTTAACTAGCACGGTGTGCCTTAACCCGTTCTAAATCGGACGTCGTAGCACATCAAATTTTTTTCCGGATTCTGTTTACTTATCGTTCAAATGATGTATAAAAAAATTTTCACTCGTGACTCCTCGACTAAATTTTGAGATAATCGATTGGGGCATTTTCCCATACAAAAAGAAAAAAAAAAAATTTTTTAACTACATTAAACAAAAATTAAAATAATCACAATCGATGTGTTTTGCGATGCTAAACGCGAATCCAACCTCAGAATTACTCTATCGTGTATAGTTTATGAGATATTGTAACCTAAAGACCAAAAAAAGTAGTTTTTTGCCATTTTTTGAAGCCATATAACTATGTAACATATCATTTATTCATCAAATGTGTCTTAGATACTTGAAAGCACCAATCTTTTCCTTTAAAACCTAATTTAAATTATATTTATATCTTCATGCTTCTAAGGGATATCGTAGACCAAAATATTGTCAAAACGGGTTTTTTGCACTTTTGTGTCTTTTTAGGTTAGGATATCTTTGAGGAAAAAAAAAGATATCAACATAATTTAAATTAGGTTTTATAGGCAAAGATTAGGACTTTAAAGTTGCTTACCAGATTCAAAATTCAAAAATAGTTTGATTGTCAAAAATCGAAAAATTCGTGTAGAATTAGCCAACGCCGCATGGTTTTATATTTGTACCACAATAGGAAGAAATGTTCACAAAACATTTTTTGAATGTCAAGATGATGTTTCTCGTGTGCCGTCGGTTTAAACGATTTTTCAGTCACATTTACGTTTTTTTGCCTCGAACATTTAGCCCTGTATAACAAAAACGGTGCATGGCACACCAATTTGGTTTTCGTAGATCTTTTCTGTTTCGAATATGCAATCTTACCCCACCATGAAAATCCTGAAATTCTAGACGGCGCACAGTGGTCTAGAATGCTTTTCTAGCTGGTCATAACTCTTTCCTGGTTATTTTTTATAAAAAAAAATATTAATTTCTATGTTTTGGGGGTCGTTGACTTTAAATCTGAAAACGATTTTTTTAAAATCAAAATGGCGGATCCAAAATGGCGGAAAATTTTTTTAAAAATTGACTATATCACAACAAAATTATGGCTTAAGGGGTTTTTGAGGTCGCTGATTACGAGTTCGGTATCATCTTTTTTGTAAACAAAATGGCGGATCCAAAATGGTGAAAAATTTTCTTAAAAATTAATTATATCACGACAAAATTGTGGTTAATGGGGTTTTTGAGGTTGCTGATTTCGAATTCGGTATCATATTTTATTTAAACAAAATGGCGGATCGAAAATGGCGGATAATTTTCTAAAAAATTGACTATATCACAACAAAATTGTGGCTAAAGGGGTTTTTGAGGTCGCTGATTACGAGTTCGGTATCATATTTTTTGTAAACAAAATGGCGGACAGTTTTCTAAAAAATTGATTATATCACGACAAAATTTTGGCCTATATGGGAGTTGGGCTTGTCCTTGATTTGATCACGCCCATTTTCACCATATGACTTAATGATATCTATACTAACTCAGATATTAAATATTATTTTTGTACCTGAAACATTAACGAAGTTATAGCGATTTTAAATTTTCGGTTATATAGGAGATTGGCGTGACCTTGACCCGATAATGCCCCTTTTCACCAAATGACCTAATGCTATCAATACTAACTCAGATATTAAATATTATTGTTGCACCTTAAATACTAACGAAGTTATAGTGATTCCAAATTTTTGGTTATATGGGAGGTGTGCGTGTTCTTGACCCGATCACGTTCAATTTCACGAAATAACCTAATGCTATCTATACTAACTCAGATATTTAATATTATTTTTGTACTTGAAATATTAACGAAGTTATAGTGATTTTAAATTTTTTGTTATATAAGAGGTGGGCGTGTCCTTGACCCGAACACGCCCATTTTCAACAAATAAATAGATGCTACTAATACTATATCAGAAATCGAATTTTATTGTTTTACTTCAAACACTTCGGTTGTTAATAGTTTTACGAAACTGGAGCGTTGCAAGAATACAGAAAAGTCGCTGAAGAAAAACTCATCATTGTCCATGAAGGGGAGTGATGGGGGAGTCAGATAAATAAGTAGAACCTTCAGAAAACCTGATATTACACACTAAAGTGATATAGCCGTTGCAACTTCATGAAACATATTAGTTACAGTCCACAGAGTGCAAAATTCGTAAATTTGCGAAATGAAATTAGAGATTTTTTGTGATGATCCGGATATGCTTTTTGTATTAAAAAAAACTAACTTGTAAGTATGCAAATCTTCAGCAAATAGATCAAATTATTCTCACAATAAGTTTCATGAGGTAAGACCTCTTATTTTAAAAGATACACTTATTTAAACTTTCACATATTTTAAGAGATTTTTGGAAAAAATTCCCATTTTCTGAATTCATCAAGTTTAAGTCGCGAAAACTCAGAAATGGTATTATTTCTTGGTATTCTGGTACTTGAAATATGTTATCTAGATATTTAACTTTAAATTTGTGTAAAAAAAATATTACTTTTAATACTCAAATTTTCGGAGTTATGACCGGCTAGCGCTCTCTTATAGACCACTGTGCGGCGTGGCTGTAAAGTTGTTTTAAAGACTCGCATATGAAAAATTTGGAAATCGACGGACGCTTCTTTAGCACCCAGTAGTTTTTTATAGAAGCTAAGCACATATATTTGCATTATCCTATTCAAAAGGGGTATCAATTCAGTAGAGTTTTTACTGAAAACCAACATTCTAAAGTACACGGCGTGAGTACAGCATACAGATATAATCATAAAATATTGCAACAGACACGGCAAATTTGAATGAACTGATCATTCAAATGGTTATATCTATTCGTGCAAGCTTTACTTCAGATTTTTTGTCTCATAAACTTGTTAGCGTACACCTGTACAATGAAAATGATTCATATCTGTTATCTAAAATTGTATAAACTCAGCTCAGTATCGCTATTCAGTATACGGACGCGGGATGTTAAAAGTTTTTGGGATTTGCCCTTATATGGCTTCAAAAAATGGCAAAAAACGACTTTTTTTGGTCTTTAGGTTACAATATCTCATAAACTATACACGATTCGCGTTTAGCATCGCAAAACACATCGATTGTGATTATTTTAATTTTTGTTTAATGTAGTTAAAAAAAAATTTTTTTTTCTTTTTGTATGGGAAAATGCCCCAATTGGAAAAGCGATTATCTCAAAATTCACGAGTGAAAATTTTTTTATACATCATTTGAACGATAAGTAAACAGAATCTGGAAAAAAATTTGATGTGCTACGATGTCCGATTTAGAACGGGTTAAGGCACACCGTGGTAGATCTTCGATCACAAGGCATAGCAACTTAAATTCTTACTACTTTATAATCATCTCACAATCTTTAAGCGAAAATTATTTCAACTCTCAAAAACAAAATAAAACACTCAAATAATTTAATTAAACTAAAAAATAATTACATCAAATAAAATGAAAAAAGTTATTGTAAAAGTAATGCAATGGATGACATAAATTTCATATGTACAGTGTCGGACAAACAAATAGGGTCACCCATTTCGGGACACCGCTTGCAGCAAATATGCAAATCTATTACTACTTATATGTTTTTCCAAAACTCAAGTCTGGAAAAATTTTTAATTGATTACTGTTCTCATTCTCACGGATTTAAAAATAATGCCAAAACTTTCAATGGACAAAAAATAGGTTCACACTGCTTAATACTTTAAATAACTCCCTGTTTTTACAAAATAGCTTTAGTATCAACCGATGTCCGTTTTGGATAATAGATGACATTGTTAATAAAAATTATATGTAAAATAGAACAAAATGGGTTGTGGAAGGCATTGCTTGAACGAAGAGCGTTCTGTCATCAAGAAGCTACAAAGTGAGTTTTGAAGCCAACGGGAAATAGCCGAAATAATTGCCGCCACAAAAACAACAATTAAATTGCGGTAAATCAGGGAAAACAACTGAAAAGATTATATTTATTTCGTGCAGGGATCATGTCGGGATCCCTTTAAGTCTGTTGCAGTCATCCAATCAGAGTTTGGAGTTCCAGTTTCTACCAGAACTGTTAGGCGGCGTTTCGTGGGAAAAAAATCTTTTCTGAAGATCATCACGGAAAGTCCCAATTCTGACTAAGAGACATAGGAAAAACCGATTAGCATTCTAAAAATTATAATCAGATTGAGACGGCGCAGTTAATGGAAAAAAATTACACAAAACCTTTCTGTCGGACAAAACAAAAGTTAATTTACAGAATATAATCCTCGCTATATCACCAAACCCTTCAAACATTAATATATAATAGTGTGGAAATTTTATTTTTCTTAGGGTGGTGTTGGGTGTACTGCATCAGGGAAATAATGGAATCCAATTTTTTGGAGAATGTCATGCTTGCATATGCTGAATGGAGTATGCCATTAAAATGGTAATTTCAGATTAATAACGACCCAAAGCACAAAAATACTAGTAAAAGAGAAAATAGGACCAATAAAACCAAAAAACACCTAGGATTTGTGGGCAAAAGTTCAGAAGCTTGGTACGATATTCCGAAAAGTAATTGCCAGGCCTTGCTGGACTCTAATATTTTTTTATTTTTCCTGCTTTTTTATGATTTTTTAACAATGACCCTATTTTTTGTCCACCATGGATTTGATCCTGAATGATTGTTTTTGTTTTTTAATACTTAAGGAAAGTAATATTGTATTTATGTAGAAGTTAATGGAAATGGAAGTACTATGTTAACGTAATAAAAAAATGTTTTATTAAAAAAAGGAAAAAGGAAAATTTTTCAACTGACCCTATTTTTTTGTCCGACACTGTATGTATAAGATGTACTTTAGCCCTTTCGAACCGGTTGGGACAATATATCCCAAAAGTTTTTGAATAAATACTTTTGAATAATATAACTCGGTTATTAACGTCACTTAAATTGAATGAATTAATAAAATTAACGCAATTTTTAGTAACCACTGTTTTTTCTTATAACCACTCGAAGGACATTGTATCCCGAAAATTCAAATCTAAAACATCTATTGGGAGTATAGACCGGAAGCGCCTCTGGCGGTGTAAATTTGAATTTAGAGATGGTCAAACATTTTACTTAAATAAACTTTCTAAGATTAACCTATCACAAATATTGTGTACCCCACAGTTTTTTCCGGGTCGAAAGGGTTAGCTTTCAATATAAAGTTTGGAATAAGAAAAAAAATTTTATGAAAAAAATTCCAAGAATTTTTGCGTTTTCCCAAAAATTGCAAAAAAAGTCACATATTATTCGATGCTCATATAGTACTTTAACCAGACCCATATTTTTTAAAGATCATATATGAAATATAACCATATTTTGTCTATACATATTTTCAAATAGCATTGCAAAATTTTTTCTGAACATGCCACCATAATACAGGGATACATTTGATTTTAATTTGTAAAATAATTCGAATTTTTTAATCTGATTACAGAAAAAGAAGAACGGCGCTGCAGAAGAATCTGTTAATGAACACAGATCCAAAAAAAAGAATCATAACTCTAACGTCTCCAATATTTTAAAATCAGACAGTGATAAATGTGTTAATGATTTAGCTGAACCAAAGGATTCTTTAGTAATTAACGACATAAAAGGCAATATAAATAACTACACTTCTTCTTGTGATAGCATGCTGGGAAAAGGAACATTTATCATACGAAAACGTAAAGTCCAAAGTTCAAACATTCTGAATCCACATAAGCCTTTATTATTCCAATATCAGAATGGAAAAACTTCTAATACTAACAGCAAAGAACGTAACGTTGATTTAAATACATCTCCAAAACTCATAGACTCTGCAAAAAATTTGGCAAGGTATGTTAAATTTCCGTTATAAATATTTTTAAGTAAATATATCTGTGGCAATAAGAAATAACAGCCTTAGTCGGTATGTTTTAAAAGCATATTGAATTATAATTATCGACTAAGCTGCGATTACTTATTGTCAAAAAAATCAAAATCACAATACATCTATTCCTACTCTCATATTTCAAGGACTTTCGAAATCAATTTTTTGAGAAGTTTGACTTGCTTGCACAAAAAATCTAATTTTACTCAAACTGTTTAAATTGAAGAATTTATAGTGAATCTAAAACTTCAGTGCAAAATATCAAAACTGAAACTAAACTTAAGTTCTAAAACTATGCAATATTCTTTTTATGTGCAGTTACTATCCTTAGTGTCTGAGTGAAATTTGGTTGGACTACTTCAAAAAACGTTTTCGTGTTGCATTTTGAAGCATTTGCTTATAAAAGAAATGCCACGCCCTTTTGTCTGTGGTCGCCTAGTTTTTGCTCTGGCTTGCCTTTACTGTTTTTACTGCCAGAGTGAAATTTAGTTTTGGTTATATGGGAGGTGCCACGCCCTCTAATCCGATTTCGTGTAGTTTTTGCTCGGAGCTTGCGCTTACCGTTCTTAGTATTTATATGTATTATGGTTGCATTGTAGTGGAAAATACTCCTAAAGTTGCATTTTAAATATATTTTTGTATGGGCGGTAGGCGTGTCCGACAACGGAGGTAGTTTACCAAATTTCATAGAATTACCTTGCTTAGTTTTTCCGTGAAAAATATTTCCACCGACAGCCAGCCAGCCAACCAGACAGACGGACATTGCTATATCAACTCAGGAGGTGACGCTGATCAAGAATATATATGTGACCTGGTCTATGAAAAAGGGGCTTACGTGCGAAAAAAAAAAAATTGTAAAAACAACTGGAAAACAACTTTTAAAGGTCAATTTATGCGAATCGGCAAAAATTGGAAAAATTTTTTTTGACACGTACACGGAGAAAAAAAATAGTACTTGCTACTTTATTTCTCATAAATTTTACCAGAATTTCAAGTCAGAATAGTGACAACTTTACACCGAAATAAATTTCACCTTACTTTTTCAGTCAATTCAGAATGTGTGTTTGCTAGTAATTTTTATGAAAAAATTGGCGTGATATTTACCTTACTGTATAGTTCAAACAACAAAAAAATTAGCTGACCGGCGTTGGGGTACGAACCCTGGCCCTTCCGTATGGTAGTCAGATACATATCCTCTGCGCTGCTCACGCATGTGATGTAGAAGCAAAAAAATAAATAAAGAAAATGTCTGTCCAAAAATAGAAATTGTTACTAAAATTATTAAAGTCAAAATGATTTTATATTTTTATGATATTTACCTTACTCGAGTAAGGTGACAATTATGACACTCATTTTTGTGCGTGAAAAAAATAAAGTTATTTTGAATAGAATTATTAATTCGAAATGGTCATAAATTTTTTTTTCTGAAAGTATAAATTACTTGACATAAAGTCAAATTTACGAAATTTAAAGTAAATATTCCTTTATTATTTAACTACTTTTATTTGTAAATACGACGTTAGGGATCCATCAAATAGTTCTTACGTAAGGTAAATTATACTTGAAATTAAGTGATTACTTTAATTTTTCGACTAGCCGAGTGGTGTATAAATTATGATGCGTATTTTTCTCCGTGTAAGCCCCCTTTTCATAGACCAAGTCACATATACTTTTCCATACCTGGCATGCCTACTTCTCTGCGAAATCTATAAATAATTAAACATTTGATTGAAAAAACGATTGAACGAATTACTGATTACTGTTTCACCAAGTAACGAGTAATTTGTATGGGTTGCCGTCACGGTAAAGAGTTATTCGTTAAGCCGGCACTTTGTTAAATTTACAAAAACAAAAAACGTGTAAAAATTTACCGAATAACAAATAACAACTTTGCGTGTGAAAACCCCTATTATGCTTCTATAGTTCCGGCATAACGATAAGTAATTTTATATCCTTCGGGAATGCGTTGTTCCCAAATTTGAGAAAAGATCTGGTGCCAACAAATCAGCGGTCCTTTCTAACAATTTGATTCCATTGAAAATAGCGTTGAATTTTGTACCTAAGCTTATTTTATAGATGTGGCAACAAAAATAATTTTTCAATATGTTTCTTATTTTCAGAGCGAGACTTTCGTTGGACTTAGAATCGGAACATTTTGAAATTTCTGCACACAACCAAACAGGGCAATATGAAAGCATATTGCAAAAAGGTAAATGCTCCAATTATAAAATAACTAGCTGGCCCGGTAGCGACTTTGTTCCCCCGTTCCCGATATCCTTTACATATGTTCCAAGTCCCATCCATCTCTGTCGTCCTTCTCTTCCAACCCCTCAGGGTTTTCAAGGTGAATAGAATATATATTTGTGTACCAACTTTTATAACGATAGCTTCTATAGGCGTAGAAATATAGCATGTTGAGTATTTTTACTGTACGGGGGTGCAAATCCCTTTCGTTCAATCCCTTTTAAGCTTTGCATGCTGAATAGTGCACGCAATAAACATCCATGTACCAAGTTTCATAATGGCAGCTGATATAGGAACACTGATATAGCATTTTTTGTTTTTTTCATATGGGGGGCTCAACGTCCCCTGGTTCAACCCCCTTCAAATTTTGCATGGTTGATGGCAGATACATTATGCATAAGTTCACTAACTTTCATAATCATAGCTTGTATAACTGCAGAGATATACCAATTTTAGTATTTTTTCGTATGGGGAGTGCAACTCCCGTCCCCCGCAGCGGCATCTCACCCCCTTAAGAACCTTTTACAGACCATAACAAACAATTTAAAAAAAAAATTATTTAAATCCGCCTTGTAGTTTCCGCGTCCATAAGCTACATACTGACACCATTTCATTTTTATATATAAAGATTAAATAATTTCACGAAAATAGGCTGTCATATAATTCGACCACATTCCCACTCTTCTGTATCCCCTTCCGAAGCTTAACCACCCTTAAAGTGTTAGCTTTTC
The DNA here is from genome assembly GCA_951812925.1 of Calliopum simillimum. Classification (NCBI taxonomy): domain Eukaryota; kingdom Metazoa; phylum Arthropoda; class Insecta; order Diptera; family Lauxaniidae; genus Calliopum; species Calliopum simillimum. The sequence goes on from OX638369.1 coordinate 131,129,826, forward strand.
AAAAATAAAAAATAAATTAGGTAAGTAAACCAAATTTTATTGAAAAATAAGTGATTTTTAGCCAATTAAATATGGCATGTTTTCAAGAAGTGTCATTCAAACCTAAATTTTAACTTTTTCATTTATTCTTGAATAACATAATAATAACAAGTATTTTTTTTTTAAGTTACTTATAACGTGCAATACGAATAAGAAGCGATCTGCACCCATCCGCTTATTGGATGATGTGTTTTATATCAAAGTTAATATGTTAAATAATATATTGCCAGTAGGTTGCCTAAAAAATTCCTGTCAAGGGTATGATTAGTTAAAATTCCAGAGTCTGACGATAGACTTCGCTGTGTGGTTTCCGGAGAGTATGACCAATCCATCTCATTTGCCCAGCTTGACATCGTTTGCTATAGCCCTCTGATTGCATTTTTGATGTAGCTCGACATATGATATAGTGCGAGGTCATCAAACCTTAAGTCTTAAGTATTTGTGGACAAATACTTGTAGCTTGTTCATTAATTGTTCAATAACATGCCACGCTTCGCACCCATATAACAAAACTGATTTCACGTTCGAATCAAAAATGCGCACATTCGCTTTGGTGAATATAACGAAAAAACACTATATTTTGTTCAGTTGAGCAAACGCGCCCTTCGCTTTTGCTATTCTTGAGTTTATACCCTTTTCTGCTCCACCATTCATGCCTAAACAAGTGAAGCTGTCGACGTTTTCAATATCGTCTCTGCCAGCATAAACTTGATGTCATTCCTGTTTGCGTTCAGCTTCATGCTTTTAGTCTTGGATACGTTGATTTTTAGGCCGGTCTTTTGCGATTTCAAGACAATGTCTTCTTGTTTTGCATATCTGAGTGTTTGGACGATAGATAGCAAATGTCGTCAGCGTAGTCGAGATCTTCTAGATGTTCGGTAAAGTTCCATTGGGTACCCCTTTTAGCCTTATTAACAGCTTTATCTTGGATATCGTCAAGAACGATAAGGAAGAGAGATGATAGTAAACACACTTGCCGGACGCCTGAATAAGTGGTGAATGTCGGTGATAACAACCCATTATGTAACACACTGCATTTAAAGCCTTCATATTGCGAACTTAGTAAATTTATGGCCTTTGCGGCAATAGCTCTTCAGTGAACCCCAAATGATTTCTCGGAAGACACTCGAAGGCAGTGCTGTAGTCTACGAAGCAGGCATTGAAATAAGCTGTAGTAATACCCTATTTCTGCAGTAATAACTTCAAATTTGCAGTAATAACTTCAGAATATTGTAAAAAATTGTAATAATAATTTTCACCCAAATTCATATTACTTTGTTTTGCGTTAATCGTTGAAACTAAATACTCATTTTATTTCGCTTATAACCGTTGTTTTAGTTGTCTAACCTCACCAATTTGGGCTAAAATGTAGCAACCACAATAAGTACCCGGCAACTCTACTTTAAACATATTTTTATAAATGCATTCGAAGAAAATTTTGCTATAAATTTTCAATTGAACCATTACCATGATATCTTTTATTTAATATTTATATTAATTACTTGAATAAGACATTAAAAAAATTTTGCTAAAAATTGCAAATAAAAACAAAAAAAAATTCTGCAGTAATAACTTTTTCTTATTTCAACCCCTGCTACGAAGACGAGTTGAAGCGCAGCACGCCACTCACATGATTGTTCGACATTTATTCTAAGGGTGTTGATTTGATCCACGCATTATCGGTTTGGCCGGAATCCTGCTTGTTACCTTCGGATGGCCGAATCAAGTTTTTCGCATACTCAGTTTAGAAGCACTTTTGTCAATATTTTTGATGGTACTGAGAGTACATTTATCCCAGTGTGCCAGACGGTTCATATCTTCGCTTTTTTACCCGTTACGGATCCGTTACTGATCCGTTTGCGGGAGAAATTCCAAAAACAAAAACGATTCGCTTTTTTTTTGGGAATCTCTCCCGCCAACGGATCAGTAACGGATCCATAACGGATAAAAAAGCGAAGATTTGAACCGTCTGGCACACTGGGATGCCACTATACTATAGTTTCGACACTCGCTAAGGTCACCTTTTTTTGGAAATTTGATTAGCATAAAATGTAACCAATTTTCTGGCAAACATTCTTCGCTCCAGATTTTGGTGAGCAGAGGATGGAAAATTTTATCTGATGTAATGGAGCATGCTTTCAGCAGTTCAGCTGTTATTTGATCTATGCCGGCGGCTTTGTTGTTGATCGCTGAGTCCGAAAATCGAATTAATTTTTTTTTTTCCTAGGAGCCGTTCTTGAGATAATAGAAAATTTCGATTTTTGAGGTTAAAGCTCCATTTTTAAGAACCCAACTTCGATTGAATTTGTTTTTACACTGTTTTGAAGGAAAACATCACGTTTTCAACAAATGCCAAACCAAACTGGTTGTAAATTGGTAAAACACCGGAAAATGTAAAATTCCTGGAACTATTCTGAACAACTTTTTATGGTTCCATTTTTCGAAATTCGCAAAACCAATGAATTATTGGAGTAAGTACGAAAAGGTACAAAAGTAAGGTCATATTTATGAATTGGCTGATGTTTTGTTAGAAGTTAATAAAATTGGGCTCTGTTTTCACAGAACGTTTACTTGATGGTGTGAAATTGATGGCATTAAGTCGAAAAAATTATATCGGTCAAATTTCCGTTTGTAATGGCACAAAATATGTATTATAAGAATTTTTTAGGCAACATACTCGCGATTTTTTTTTAACATAATACACGGAAAGAAAAGTTTTATAAGGATATATTTTAATATTAGTATAGTAAAAATTCTCAAACACGATATGGGTGATTCTCAGATAACTGTACTTTTTGTGTCCTCTGGCGATTTCACCTATACAGTAGGCTTTTTTTCACAAAAAATGACGCTATAAGTAAGAAACTATGTTTTTCTAATAGAGCGGATCAATTTTACCACCAAATAATTATTGGTCCACTGTGAAAGTTTGCAAATATACCCCAAATGTCACAAACGTGGCATGTCCTACCCCTGCTTTTAAAAAACATAAGGATAAAAAACGACCAAAAAACGGAAATAGAACAGAAAACAAGTTACTACACATATTAAGTAAATACTTAAGGCTACAATATTCTGAGCTCATCTGCAGTTTTAAATAATTTTTTGAGGTCACAATTTCGAATTGAAATCCGTCCCCTAGTTTTGAAAAAAAAAAAATTCTTGAAAGCATTATGTTACTACTGCATGGCACTACTGTATCAATCAATAGACTGTAATACACATGCGTTAATTCTGCACTTATTCTATTAAAAGAAAACATAGCCATGAGGCATTTAAAATTTATTAATTGTAATATTGTTAAGAGTTGTGCAAGCAATACTTCTATAGCCGCCGAAATGTTCCAAAAGATACTTGTTTGATTAAGATATTTTGTACACTCGCTGATATAAGACTCAATAAAGAATTCAATTCAATGCGTTAATTCTGATCACTATCCATCACCCAAAGGTTATCATGTCCAGACGCGTCCATTAAAAAAATCTGTTTGCGTTTTATAGGGCAGTTTATAAACAAAAACAGTTTTTTTTTTAAATTATGGTCACAAACGTGGCACTTGGCACCATGTGGTACATTTAATTTTATGCATGAAAAAATTTTGTTGTAGGATTTGCATGTATGACCCTAAATTCTTTAGGAAAAATCAGGGGCCTTACTCTGTAATGCAATGCGATGGGAAATGCGTTGCGATAGCTAGATTCGATGCGAAAAATAATTGCCACTCTGTAAATCGTTCGCATTGGGAGTAGCGTTTTCAATGAGACATCATTGATTTACAGTGGCAATTATTTTTCGCATCGAATATAGCTTTCGCAACGCATTTTCTATCGCATCGCATTACAGAGTAAGGCCCCTGGAATTCAAAAGCGTGCTTTACAATGAGCGATAAACTACAAAAATGTCACAAACGTTGCGCATCAAAAATGTCACAAACGTGGCATTTTTATCAATCTGCAAAAAAACATATTTTGATATAAAGTTTGAGTATGCAGTTGAAGGCTATTAATTATGGTTTTAATACAAAAATATGTCTATACCATCAGAATCCTGAGTTATCCTTGCTCAAAAGTGAAAAATCACTGTTTTCACAGCTACTTAAAGCTATACAACAAAAACAACAACTAGTAAAATTAATTTTTGTAAAAGGATATGGATAGTCAAATTTATTATCAACAAGTCATACCTTAACCGTACTACAATTGGATCCTTGCTTTCCCTGTTATAAGCGTTTAGAGTAAGGATATCTTTCGATAACATACAAAGGATTTTTCAAGACCGAAAAATTACAAAAAATCAAGTTTTATTATTTTTATCGATAACATATTTCATGACAAAAATTTTGAGACCTTGCAGACCATAATCGCAGCTCTATTCTAGATTTAGTGAATAAGCCTACTAAACTGCTGCTTTGCAAATTAACAGAATCAAAATTTCATCTGTTCATTCACCAAATCTACAATAGAGCCTTAGTTTTTCATCCGATTTTAGTCTGCAAGGGCTTAAAATTTTTGTGATAAAATATATTTTTGATAAAAATAATAAAACTTACCATTTTTGTTAATTTTTCGATCCAGAAAATTCTTTGTATGTTATTGAGTGGTATACTTTCTTTAAAGGCTAATTACTTGGAAACTGGGAATCCCATTGAAAAACGGTGAACTATTTGATAATAAATTTTGCTGTCTGAATCCATTGACAGAAAATAATTTTACTTATTGTTGTTTTTGTTAAGTAGATGTAAAAAGTGATTTTTTCACTTTTGAGCAAGGATAACTAAGGATTCTGGTGTAATAGAAAAAAATTAAGATCAGATTCGTAATAAGGAGATCCTAATCCACCATAAACGGCTATAAAAACAGAGGACAGAAAACCATAGTTGATTTTTAGGGCGGTAGGGAATAAAAAAAATGGACCAGCGGAGACATGACACTGTTGGAAAATTAGTCTTGAAGTGTAAATTTGTCATTAAATGCAATATATCTCTCATCAAAACGCTTCAAAACCATAATTTCTCCATACTGTGTCTAAAATGTCACAAACGTGGCAATTTTGTCACAAACGTGGCAGCAAAATTTCTTAATTTCGACCTCAAAGCTGTAAATTCACACTTGCAGTTGATCTACTCAAAAGGTGAGTTTTAAGAGTGTGTTTACACAAGATAGCATGAAAAAACTTGCAAAAATCCAAAAAAATTATCTGCCAATTTTACAACTCGAAAAGCACAATTATCTTAAAATTACCATTATGTAAAAAACTGGTATACATTTTTTTTGTAATTTATATTAAAATTTCTCGATTGAAGCAATTAAAATATTAAACTAGTAAGGGTGTTACCTTTGGCTTGGCCAAACATTAAATACCCTGCCAATTTTACTGTTTCTGAAACATTAATTATTTAAGATGAAATCCAAGAAAAAAAAAATTTCAAAAAAAACTGCATTAAGAGTCCTTTTTTAAATTTTTTCAAAAAAAGTCATTTTGTCAAATGTGCCCCAGGTACGGGGCACATTTGACATTGCAAGGGGCACATTTGACACTCACAAAAATAACACAAAAACATTAAACAAAACATTCATACATATATTTTTTTCATATAAATACAAATTATAAGTACTAACGAAAACTTATTTTATATATTAGTGTGAGAAGTCGATGTCAAATACGTATTTAGTGCGTGAACGTGAAGTTGAGGCTGGATTTGTAGGAGTTGGTAATTTAAACTCAATTACACTCTTTAAAGTCAGGCAAATATCTTCCACTTCCGGTTTTATAAGAACCCAATTTAATGGTGAAACTTTTCTCAAATAACTGATCTTGTATCAAGTATAGCTAATTACTTCTACAATATCTCCCACATAAAAAATGGGTTTTTGGATTTTTCGCCAAATTTCCCAAGGACAATATGTAAGTATAAAGTACAATTTCCAACAACACCCCTAATGAGAACATCAACATAAAATGTTAGGTAAGAGCCAGTTTGATGGAAATTTTTTTGGTCTGGATTTTGGGTAACACCATCGTAAAGATATCTGCAACGCTTTCACATGATGATGGGGAATACTTCCAGTCAATTTGATAATTATTAAAAACTTCGCATACATGATGAACTTTGATGTCAATATGTTTACTTCGGGAATTCATCCATCCAGATTTTGAAATTAAAACAAGTAGTAGAGGTCCTGGAAAGCACCTATTCAAAAATCTTGAATTGCAGATAAAACAAAGGTAACAAATTATATTAAATCAAATGAAATGGATTCTGTGTCGGAAGTCGGAGTTTCTCTCTGGTTTCCGATATTAGAAATAGCGAATTCAACTTTTTTTCGTCGCCATCGCGTCTGTTCGTCTTCATTTTATAATGGAATACCATATCTTTAAAAGATAACACTAGAAAATCTTCTAAAATACACAAACACATATGTCTGGACGAACGTCAAATGTGCCCCTTCGACAAAAGTCAAATGTGCCCCAATATCTCTTGAAGAATTAAAAATATTTTAAAATTTAAACTATTTGACCTTGATAAAAAACACTTTTATTCTATTAATTGTAAAGGTTAGTGCTACCAAATTTTCATACTTACTTCTAAAAAACAATACAACTTTATTTGCAAAACCCTTACGAACAAGATGTCGAAAATTACAAAAAAATACACAAAAAGTTAAAAAAGCGTATTAGCGCGGGAGAAGTTGAAAGAGAACTACCAAAGTTCATTAGGGGAGGGGGGGGCTAGTGTGGACAATTTTTATATAATTACAGAATTATGTATGTAAATATATCATTTTTGTAATAAAGTAATTTTTAGCGATTACTTATACCTCTTGCCTTCATAATTGCATCAATAGTTATGAATTTTTATTTTCATAAATGCACTATTAAGTTATTTTAAAAAGAGCTTACATTTGTCCACACTAGCCCCTTATACGGGGCTAGTGTGGACAGCCATTGATTTAACTGGGGGCTAATGTGGACACCATAAGAAACTTAATAATTCATACAAAAACGTTAAGAAAGAGTTCAGATACATGTTTATTCAAGAAAATAACGATGTAATACAAATAATAACGCAAATAAAAAATTAACTGCTGTCCCATGTTGTATTTGGAGAAATTTATATCAAACTTTATATAACTTGCTGATCGAAACGTTCCCGGCAGTTGTTGTGCTTGTGGCAGCTTTGCCACTATTTCATTTCGGTGAATTTGGCTGGTATCCGGTATATCGGGATACGTGAATCTATCGTTCTTTCTTTTTAGAAACGTAATGTCGAAATCTTGAGAACCGTGGATCGTTACAATTTGGCCAATATAAAATACTTTTTGTCCATGATGTTTCAAATTTCATATAACTTGCTGATCGCGATGTTTCCGAAAGTTGTTGTGGTTGTGACAGCTTTGTCACTATTTCATTTCGGTAAATTTCGCTGGTATCCGGTAAATCGGGATACGTGAATCTGTCGTCCTTTCTTTTTAGTAACGTACTTTCTTGGAACGGCTTTTAGAAATGGTCTGACGATTTCTGGAGTAATTTCAGCTGCTGCGGACATGTCCACAATAGCCCCATTTCAGTTGTCCACACTAGCCCCTTCATGTCTTGTTAAACAAAAATATTTTTTTTTTAACCTTACGGTAAAGTTCTTCAAAAATAATTTCAATGGTTTAAATAAACACTATTTTAAGTTGTATTATCTATTAACACTACAGCAAAAGAATAATTAGTTTAAAAGTATCACTGAAATTACGAAGCAACAAAAAAATTACTTTTTGCTGCTTAAAACACGTTCGGTCACGTTATCATGGAAAGCTGAACTGTCAACAAATGAATTTTTTTCTGGTGATGCAGAGTGCAAATACCAACTTGAAAAATATAAAACAGAAACAAAAAATTCATAACGGCGCGAGAATTTGAATTTGTCCACACTAGCCCCCAGTCCACACTAGCCCCCCTCTCCCCTACGTTGCTTCCACTCTAATTAGTTATGTTTCTGCATTTCAGGTTTTTGGTTCGAAAGGCGTGTTCACACCGAAAATGGCAAAGTCAAATGTGCCCCGGTGTCAAATGTACCCCAGCTTACCCTATACATTTTTTTTGTAATTTATATTAAAATTTCTCGATTGAAGCAATTAAAATATTAAACTAGTAAGGGTGTTACCTTTGGCTTGGCCAAACATTAAATACCCTACACAGAAGTATTTTGAAAATTTTGCTTATATGAAAGGTGCCACGCCCTCTTGTCTGAATTAGCCCAGTTTTCGTTCAGACCTTGCGCTTACAATTCGTAGTATTTATGTGCATTTTGGTTGCATTATCGTGAAAAATACTCCAAAAGTTGCATTTTGAATATATTTTTTGTATGGGCGGTAGGCGTGTCCGTTGACCGATTTTGCTCATTTACAATCCCTCGAGCTAACTTTGACGATAAAGGCCGTGCACCAAATTTTCTCAAAAAATGTATTTCCACACACAGCCAGCCAGACAGACGGACATGGCTATATCAACTCAGGAGGTGACGCTGATCAAGAATATATATACTTTTCTATATCTGCCACGCATCCTTCTCTGCGTTACAAACGGAAGGACAAAGGGAATATACCCTGGGTGTAAAATAAAAAAAAAATTTTTTTTTGTGTTTAGCATTGGGCGAGATTTGAACCAGGAGAACTTAGTGGTGTGATTTATACATAGAGCCTAATAGATGCGCTCATAAGCCATCAGCATCACTGCCATCATTATAATGAAGTTGACTGAAACTCTTTTTGTTTTAAAATGACCTACTAAATTATCAAAACTTGCCATCCTGTTCAATAGCTTTTTTTTATATGATTTCTTATAGAAGATAAATCATTTATTATAAAAATCGATATGTTTTCTAAACTGGCTCAAAAAAATACCTAAATCCGTTGTTTGCTGGTTTCTGGTAATTTTTATATATTTTTTCTTTCCTTTGATATAAAACACTTTTTCATCCATCAAACATCTGGATGCAGATCGCTCCTTATTCGTATATTAGACTAAAAGTCGAAAAGCTGATTTCTTAGTGATAGCTTATAGAAGATAAATCATTTATTATAAAAATCGATATGTTTTCTAAACTGGCTCAAAAAAATACCTAAATCCGTTGTTTGCTGGTTTCTGGTAATTTTTATATATTTTTTCTTTCCTTTGATATAAAACACTTTTTCATCCATCAAACATCTGGATGCAGATCGCTCCTTATTCGTATATTAGACTAAAAGTCGAAAAGCTGATTTCTTAGTGACAGCCAAAGCAAAGCAAAATTTATATTAGGTATACCTTAGATAAGTATGAACATATGAGCCGTTTATTATGAAAGTGGGGCAAGCCCAAAAAGAGGCCAAAGTAATGTCGTACACATTATGTGCCGTAATGATCGGTTATTTGACCGATATTATTTTTTCAACTTAACGCCATCAATTCCAGATCATCAAGTGAACTTTTAATAAAACAGAGATCAATTTTATCCATTCTAACAAAAAAATACAAATGTATGTAGATATTTGTTTGCAACAATTTTTTAATGTCGCTCACAACATTCTTTAAGGCACCATTTTCGCAAGTTATTCGAAAGAACACAATATTAGAGACGGTCGGATTGGTACAAACCTTATGTTACTATGTACACAAATATAACAGTTTTATTTAAGTACCTACTACTTCACTTTTTTTTCAGATTGCATAACTAACGTTTATATCCAAGAAAACTTAACTAATCCTTTATACACAACGGAAAATGTAATGCGCAGTTACATATCGACATCAGTTGATAATGTAGTACCAGAAGATTTAAAAGATTTTCCCCAAAACGCTGAATTCAATGACCTAAGTCCCGTTGTGCTAGAAATTGCAAAAAAAAGCAATGAACCATATTTAAAAGGTGATAAGGCGTCTTCCGTTGTGGTGCATTTAACTCAAAAGCAGGCTCCTGTTAAAGTTTCAAATGATTTAAGATCACCTGGTTCAATGGGTGAGTATGAATCATAGCAATGTATATTAATAATAAACTAATGGAGCAACCACATTCGAGTAGTTTGTATGTTATTTTAGCGGGGCAGCCGTCCAGCTGATTAGCCACTTTAAGGTCTCAATAATCACGGCCTGCTTGAACCAAGTTTAAATAAAAGTTTCTTGCATATGAGTTTTTTGACTGAATTATGTTACGTAATAACTTCACGAATCAAATGATCCCAAAATTAAAAAAATCGAATGGGCCTTTTTTGAAATAAGGAGCCTTAAGCAATAACTATAAAAAGTTAATACAACACAAAATTAAAAATATTTGTAACATTTTGCAAACTATTTTTTCTAAACTAATTTGAGGTCGCTGAACGCGAAAAACGCATTTATTTTTTTTTTCCTTGGGGTCGTTCCCAAGTTATTCGACAATTTATAATTTCGAGGTTATAGCTTCATATACATCAATATATTTCTATGACGCCAAGTCGGATCAATTTTATTTTCCACGCTTACAAAGAGTGATTAACGGCGCTTCTAACAAGTATACCAATAATTATGCTCCAAACAAAATTGACTGAGTTAAAGCAGGAAAAAGCTTGATATTTCAAAAATTTTTAAAATTTTTCACATCAACTTCAAATGAAACACTTTGTTTTTGGCACATATTTTTTTTTAAATAATTATTTTTAGAAATGTTATTTAAGCCTATGTTGAGCAAAATCGAATGAAATTTCCAAAAGATATTAAGGTTTTAGTGCAATAGAGAAATTTCGATTTCTTTCAAAAATTAATATTTTTGATACAATCCGCAATGTTCTTCTACAGAGAATGATTAGAAGTTACTTAAATCATCTTTTAAGTGTTCAATAAGTGTAGGATGTCCTATTTGGAGGCTGAAAAATTGGATCTGTTGACTCAGGCCGAACATTTCGAAAATTCTCACATCTTCCTTATTGCACTAAAGCCTTTATATCTTTTGGAAATTTCATTCGATTTTGCTCAACATAGGCTTAAACTGTTTGCAATTATATGCGCCATTAAATAACATTTCTAAAAATAATTATTTAAAAAAAAATATGTGCCAAAAACAAAGTGTTTCATTTGAAGTTGATGTGAAAAATTTAAAAAAATTTTGAAATATCAAGCTTTTTCCTGCTTTAACTCAGTCAATTTTGTTTGGAGCATAATTATTGGTATACTTGTTAGAAGCGCCGTTAATCACTCTTTGTAAGCGTGGAAAATAAAATATCCGACTTGGCGTCATAGAAATATATTGATGTATATGAAGCTATAACCTCGAAATTATAAATTGTCGAATAACTTGGGAACGACCCCAAGGAAAAAAAAAATAAATGCGTTTTTCGCGTTCAGCGACCTCAAATTAGTTTAGAAAAAATAGTTTGCAAAATGTTACAAATATTTTTAATTTTGTGTTGTATTAACTTTTTATAGTTATTGCTTAAGGCTCCTTATTTCAAAAAAGGCCCATTCGATTTTTTTAATTTTGGGATCATTTGATTCGTGAAGTTATTACGTAACATAATTCAGTCAAAAAACTCATATTCAAGAAACTTTTATTTAAACTTCGTTCAAGCACGCCGTGTAATGGAAACAGCATATTGTCAATTTTTCTATGATGCAATGAGCCATTGGGTCGCTACTCGTAACGCAGAGAACGAGGCGTGGGAGGTATAGAAAAGTGCATGCATACATTCTTGAACAATGTCTTCTCCACAGTGGATATAGCCAGTGTCCATCTGTCTGTGGAAATCACGATGCCAAATAATTCGATTAGATTTTGAACGCTGCTTACCTCGACAAAGTTAGCTTGAGGAATTGAAAATAAACGAATAGTATTTTAAGTATTAGTTGCGTTATCGTAAGTACTGGTCCTAATATTGATTTTCAAATGATAATATTGTATGGACGAAAAGCGTGTCCATTAACCGGATTCGTTAATTTTTAATTCCCCCAAACAACGTTCAATATTTCATCGAATTATTTTGCTTCGTTTTTCCAAAAAAATTATTTCCACGGACAGAAATAGCTATATTAACTCAGGGGGTGATCGAGTTTATATATTCTTTCCTATACCTGCTACGCCAGGTAGGAGCAGTGGAGGGCAGCTGCCCCTCCCCCTACAGCTTACAAAATGGAACAACTTTTTTTTTGGATGTAAAAAAACAGTATTAAAAAAAGGAAGTGTCTATTCGGGGGGACTCGCGTACGCGAAAGCTCACGTAGCGTACGCGAAAGCTCAATTAGCGTACGCAAAAAAAGCTTTTGGAAAACTTGCGTACGCGAAATCCAGAGAAGTTCTTTCCCCCGGGGAACTTGATTATGCATGATTAATTTAGTGTTGCAGCGTACGCTAAAAAATGTTGCGTACGCTGCACGCAATTTGGCTAGCAACTATGTGTTGGATATATTATATACTGATCCGCGGCCGAATGCCGCCGCGAAGCCGGTGTTGGATGTCTAACAGGCTTAAATCCTGAGCTGCGGCCGCAGGCCGCCTACTTACCCCTACTTTTATGTAAAATTACTGTTGTAGTAGTTGTACTGCACTTCCTAATATGCACTATAGCGTACGCAACATTTCGCGCATGCTAAATTAATCATGCGTAACGAAGCTGCGCCCCGGGGGAAAAAACTTCACTGGATTTCGCGTACGCGAGTTTTCCGAAAGCTTTTTTCGCGTACGCTAATTGAGCTTTCGCGTACGCGAGTCCCCCCGAATAGACAGACTCTTAAAAAAATACCATCGCCCCCCCCCCCCCCCCCCCCTAGCTTTTATCTTGGCTACGGTATAGGATACAAACAACTAAATGTTATAATTCGAATGATATAGACGGCTTACATTTTTATTGGATCATCTTATCTATATATTAATACGCAAGACAAAAATTTGTCCATCTTTTTTTCTTATTTAAGAAATTCACTGCAACTTTGAATTATACACTATTTTTTTATTATTATTTAAAAGGCTCTAGATTGTACTGCGACCTAAAAGATCTTTTATACAGCCTCTTTCCCTAATCAAAACAATTCCAGACTATCTATAAATCTAGTTACTGCCATTGGATTAATTTTACTTATGTCACCTGGATCTAAAATCTCAGCTCCTAGATACTTAATTCTGCGTCTAAACGCAGCAGGGCATGCACATAGCACATGCTCTGCTGTTTTCAAGTCCTCTAAGCAGAGTCTACAGGAGTCATCGTCTACCAAACCCATCTTTTTTAGGTGATAATTAAGTTTACAGTGACCTGTCATTATCTCACTGTACGTTTTTATATCTTTCCTGCTGAGATTTAGAACAGCTTTAGCCTTAACATGTTTTGGATCGATCAGCCTCTCCGCCTGTCGCATACCTTCTTTGGCTCTCCAAAGATCGGAGAGGCTTTCCTTTTCCCATTCCCGTATTAGGTTATTTTTAAAACTGTTATTTACTCCGCAGAAGGGTTCTGGGCCTATGAAAGTATTGAGTGCGCCCCTCTTGGCCAAGCAGTCTGCCCTTTCGTTGCCTTCATGCCCCTCGTGCCCTGGTATCCAAACTGGAGTAACTTCATTCCTCCTGGCTACACACAAAAAAAAGGACATAATATTAATGAAATATTTATTATTTCTAACGAAAAAATTCATCGAATATGGGCTGCGGTTCGCAAAGCAAAACCGTCCAGGGCCCTTGGCCCTGACGGTATTGCCATGGTGATGCTGAAGAAGTTACCTCCGTCGGCAATGCAATATCTAACTGAGATTTTCAACCTCACCATCGCTCGCAGGAACATACCCACTATATGGAAGGATGCCCGTGTAATCCCAATAATCAAACCGGGCAAGCCTGCTGACTTGGGCACTTCTTATCGACCCATTTCACTTTTATGTCCTGCGGCGAAGGTGTTGGAAGCACTTCTCCTGCCGCAACTTCAACAGCATCTTAAACTTGCTAGCTACCAACACGGTTTTAGACAGAACCATAGCACCACCACTGCCTTGGCCGAGATCACGGCTGTGATCACAGAGGGTCTTAGCTGTAAAAGACCGCACCAGCGTACGGTTGCAGTGGCCCTAGATCTCTCAAAGGCTTTTGATACTGTCGACCTCAACATCCTCCTTGCGGATCGTCAAAACACGACCCTGCCCGTCTAAATTCCGAAAACTGAAGATGGGCGTGCCGCAAGGAGGCGTGCTTTCGCCTCTACTTTTTAACTTCTATCTTTCCACCATGCCACCCCCTCCTTCCGAGGTGACTTTGGTCTCATATGCTGAAGATTGCACTATCGTGGCATCAGCAAAAACTGATTCGGATTCTGAGCAGAGGATCAATGCGTATCTAGTTGTACTCAAGCGGTTCTTTGAGGACCGCAGGCTACAATTTGCTACGCAGAAGTCCTCTGCGACGCTCTTCACCTCATGGACTAGCGAGGTTAAAAAATCCCCCAATATCCATATAAACGGAGACCAAATCCCGACCGTTAAGTGTCCGAAAATCCTTGGGGTGACATTCGATAGTCTATACAAATTCTCAAGGCACGCAAGTAAGGTTTGCTCCAAATTGAGTAAAAGAAACCGTGTCCTGAGTGCCATTGCAGGAACCTCATGGGGTAAGGACAAGGAGACCCTGATCGCCACATATAAGGCGATCCATCTTAAATTACGCCGCCCCCATCTGGTCTCCGGCACTCAGCGACACGCAGTGGAGCGACCTCCAATCACGACAAAACAGTGCCTTGCGTATAGCTACCGGATGTCACCTCATGTCCGACCCGGACCATCTGCATGATGCGACCGGGCTGCTGAGAGTCAGAGCACACAACACCCTATTAACACAGCAGTTCTTGCTAATCTGCTTTAACCCTGACCACCCTAATAATAGGGTAGTCAGCATGCCGTCACCGCATAGGTGCATAAGGGTGGACTACAGGTGCTACAGGGAAGCAATAGCAGACTTCCTGCCTGACTCTTGGGATCCCGGGCCGGTTCGCGAGGCCCTCAATGATTTGCATATGCACCTTGCTACTACGGCTATTGATTCACTGTCACTTAATAAAGTGCTCAATAGCCGCCCTCCACTAATCAATCCTAGTGAGAAATCACTTTCGAGGGAGGCAAGGCGCATACTGGCTCAACTCCGCTCAGGATATTCACTTATCCTGATGAGCTACAGAGCCCGGATCGTTGAGGGGACCGCAGATCGGTGCCCATCATGTAGTGGAAGTCCGCACGACAGTTCCCACCTTTTCAACTGTTCGTCCCGTCCCACCAACCTCTCTACGATTGACCTATGGTCCCGCCCAGTAGAGGTAGCCCAATTTCGGGGCCTCCCGGACTAGGCCCGACATGTTTTCTATTTCCCACACTCCCAAATTACTAGTAGGTAAAAGGATTAATTTTGTTTTCAATTTACAGCCCTGGAGTTGGAGTTGCTACAACAACAACAACTGCTAGCAGAGCAGCGACTTGGTGTTTTTGTTTTGTTTTGCTTACATACGTTTCGCTTGAAATTGACCCACGGGATTTTTTAAATTGTACCAAATAGCGAAAAAAGTACCAATTGTCCAAAAAATACCATAATTATTTAATTTATTTTTGGTCGAATTCCGACCACTGGGCGATACTAAACATAAATTTGCAATACATTTCTCTTAGTTTTAAAAAGTTTAATATATATATATTTTTTTATTAGAGCACATATCAAGCTGCACCACTCCGCACAGAGAGTTAGCTCCACCATTGGAAGAAGAAGAGGAACAATGTAGCGAGTCACAATCAGGCTGTGCCCCATTGCGTCAAATTGAGCATAACATTAGTGCACTCTTACGAGGTGATATTGCTGTTGTACGCATAGGAGATTCATCCCAGTCCCGTCGCTCTTTAAACTATCGTCCAGGAGTACATAAATCAGAAAGTGCCAAAGAAATGCTTCTATCTCAAAACGCATTTGGTCCGTTGCCACCATCACCACCGTCTTCAAGCCCTGAAATAAATGTAATAGTTTTATTCACAAAATTAAACCAACTGGCTCAATTTTTAATTTTTTTTTTTATATATAAGGACTGCGGTATTCTTCCTCCTCTTCCACCATCTCCTTCTGGCACAGACATAGATGATAACATATTGGATACAGAATGTATTTTCACTCCTGTAGAGATCCATTCTACTCACAATACACAAGACTCCTCGGGATTACATAATAAAAGAGGCGTATCAAAATATCATTTAAATGATATGCCGTTACCGCCTTTACCACGTGAACACTTGCCACCCGCAGTACCACCACATAGAGTATCTACTCATTTTCAAACAATAAGATCACGGTCAATTGATTCAAATTATACTCGAAAATGTCCAATGGCAATACCGCACAGTGGTAGTTCAGTTATATCAACAGCTTGTGATACAACATTCTCTTCAAGACGTAATATTGGATCATATGGGAATAAAAGAAGTATTAGGCAATCACCTCGTGAAGAACAGCGCTTACAAACTTCATGCAGTCTTCCAGAAACACCAATATTTTCTCGTGGGTATGTGTATAAGTATAATCTCTAAAGCAGGTACGGATGTGAAACATGGTTCACAAGAACAAACATATACAGTGACTTACAAAATTGTTAATATAAAATAACATTTCCAGGAATAGGAATACAACAAAAACTTGAAAAAAATTCATTCTTCAAGATGTATATAACGAAAATTAACAAATACTAAGTGTTTTAAGGACTTGGTGACAGAAAAACTACTTTTATTTTAATGCGATTTTAGAGAAAAACTTTAGAATTGCAGAATCAATGTTGATCGCATAGCATCATATCGAGCCCTAACCGCAACAGTAGCGTATGCGAAATTTTTTCGTTTTTTTTTTTTTTTTTGATGCAAATATGTTCTAACATGTCATTCACATCTATATGCCAAATATTAGAACTGAATTATGTATATTTACAAAAATATCGCACTTTCAATTAAGTCGTAAGAGCCAAATATGTCTTTTTGTTGACCGCAAAAAGAACGTAAGCACCTTAAAAACCAGAGAAGGAGGCGTGGCAGGTATGGAAAAGTATATATACTCCTCGTCAGAATCACATTTTTAGTCGATATAGCCGTGTTCGTCTGTTTGGATGGATGTTTGTGTGTCCGTGGAAATATTTTCATGGGAAAACTTAGATAATTCGACGAAATTTTCTACAGAGGGTTTGTTGTAAAAGTAAGCTCGAAGGATTGAAAATTAAGCTTTAAGCCCCAGTCTTTTACTTTGAAAATCAGTTTGAATTATATCGACATCTTTTTTTGTCTTCGAAATATCGTAAGCTGAAATATCGAAAAACGTGGATATAAACTTTTTCGCCTTTTCAGGTTAGAATAATTCCAAGAAGAAAAAATATATCGATATAATTTAAGCTGGGTTTTGAAATAAAATAATAGGGCTTCAAGCTGTTTTTTAAGGCATTATGACTAAGGATTTCCTTGTTCTATTATACAACCTCAAAAGAATAAAAAAAATTGTATATTAACTTCTCACAAAATGGATGGAAAATTAGTATTAAGGCTAGGATTTCTTGAAAACCATTTTAGATATAGCAATTCTTAAACCAGATTCGGATTTAACATCAAAATTTCCATTAAAAATAATTTTTCTTGTTTTCGTCCGTTGCTAATTTTCTAAAAAAAAAAAACGCAAGAATTCATTTATTTTTAACAAAAAAATTTCAAAAAAAAATTGTTAAAAAAACACAATATCTCGTTAACGCGATCAGTTAAAACTTTCAAAAATAATATTTTTGAATCTACTAATAAAAAGAAAACTAATTGCATACCCAATTTTTAGTTAGTTTTTGTCAAACTTTTTTGTTTAATGCAGAAACAATGTGAAGACCATTTGATAACCGAAATTCGACCCGGAAAACCGATTAGCTCGTTGACCGATTTAAAAAAAAAAATTGTCTGTATATTTGGACCCTTATGAACAACTTTGCAAAAAAAAAAAACCTTAAGTTTTTAATACTAAATAGTACTGTAAATTAACAATATTACAGTCAATCTGACCGTTTTTGTATGTTGGTACAACTTCAACCGTTCAAATTGTTACAAATTTATTTTTGTGTATTAAATAAATGTATTCTTCAAAGGCAAAACCACGTATTTTCAAAAAACGTATGTGCCACATTTTAATTTCAATCTTCGCCAGGAGTGACTGCGAAAATATCGTATGCGCCATAAATGAGTGAAATATGCACAAAATCAATTTAAAAACGCGTCTATTATATATATGAGGTCTAATATAGAAAAAAACTCTCTCCTGTAAAATTTGCTTTTTGTCGCATACGCTACTATTGCGGTTAGGGCTCGATATTTTCATTTAAAGTTAACCAAATTTTCTTGCTTCGAGTTTTTTTATAAACAGTTTTGTAAGTCACTATACTTTCAACGTAATTCGACAACAAAATCATTTAGGGTAGTCCTTTAAACGTTTAAAAATCTCGAAAACTTCGCAAAACTGTCATAGTTAGTGTTGTTAGTCTCCAGATACTATTTATAATATGTACCTAAAATTTAAGTTTAAAAATAAAATTGTTTCTCAATTTTCAAAGTGGTTTCGGGTCTATAAAATATTCTCTGAAATCGACCAAAATTTATATGGAGCTTAGTTATACCATAACGTTTTTTTTTTTTTTTTCGAACAACAAAATTCTGAGCAACTTTGACTTTTTTCCATACAAATCTAAACCAGTCTAACGTATATCTTCTCTTTGTATGTATGCATGTACATTTATCTGTGGCGAACCTTTTTCTCGAAAACGGCTGAACCGATTTCAATTTGGGATAATGATAGATATAAGCGTGAAATGAAAAATAAGCTAGGCCTTGACTTTTTAAATACATATGTGAAGGCATGGGACCACCCTAAATTTTTAATTTAGTCTGGCCATATCTCGCAAGCCATACAAGGTATTTTGATGAAATATGGAGGGTGGGTACTGTAATGCCTAATAGCTGACAAAAAATGGGTGGTGTCGAATAAGTTGCATGCCTACTCTTTGTGTGTATGTATGTATTCTGCTTTAGCTCCTAGGAGGAGCATAGGGCCAATATGAAACATCTCCATTCGTCGCGATCCCTTGCGATGACTTTGATCTCTTGCCACGACTTTCCCGATTCTTGGATTTCCTTTTCCAGCGACCTTTTCCAGTTGGTTTTGGGTCTACCACGCCCTCTACTGCCTTGTGGATTCCTCTCAAGAGCCTGGCGACAAACTTCGCTGTGTGGTTTCCGGAGAGTGTGACCAATCCATCTCCATTTGCGCAGCTTGACCTCATTTGCTATAGTCTTCTGATTGCATTTTTGATGTAGCTCGGCATTTGATATAGTGCGGGGCCACCAAACATTTAGTATACGCCCTAAGCATTTGTTGACGAATACTTGCAGCTTGTTCGTTCATTGTTCAGTAACAAGCCATGTTTCGCACCTATATAGCAAAACCGATTTCACATTTGAATCAAAAATGCGTGTTTTAGTGGATTTAACGGATGATATTTTCTTCAGTTCTTGTATTCTTGAGTTTTTCAAGAATAGCAAACGCCTACTCTTTAGTCAATGAAAATTTAGATTTAATATTGAACGAAAATTATGGAGATCTTACCCCTGAAAACACGAATTAATATGTCATAATCCGTTACATTGGGAAAACTCGTTGAAGGGCGTGACATTGCCCCACAAAAATATAATACGCCACACTAAGAAAACTACTAAAGCATTATTTCTAAAATTAACTGTACGGACTCGACGTGCTATTGGGCACCTCTGAACTAGTGCTGCGACATCGACATCGATGTTGATGAAACATCGATTTTTTGCAAGAACATCGACTGTTTTTAACATCGATGTTTTAAGTTCGATTTTTTTGCAAAATCGATTTTTTGCCTCGATGTTTTTATTCGATGTTTTCACAAATTCTGTTTTCTCAATTTTCGTTTGCACAAACTTTGTTTTCACAAATTTTGTTTGCACAAATTTTGCTTAGACAATTCGCATTCAAAATTGGAACATGTACTACTTACTAAGATTGTTGAGTGTGTCTAAACAGCCCCACAACTATCAATAAATTTCGTCGAATTTTTATTGAAAACTGATAACTAAATTTAATAATAATGAAAAACTGTCCACCATCACTAAATGCATTTTTTGATAATGGAAAGTTTTAAAATGGAAAATTTTTTCACTTGCACTGAAATTTGTGAAAAATAAATTTTATTGCAAAACCTCAAGTCTGTTTGTAGAGCATAAATTTTCAACAAAAAAGTTCTTTATAGTTTATATCGTAGGATTTACTGTTTTCATCAAAAAGCTTTCGAAATAAAAATAATTGAAATCTCATTGTTCACAAATCGTTACTATATGTTTAAGATGATATCGTAGTGTTAGTACTTCAACAAGACATGCTTATATTTCATGTTTTGAGAAAAAACCCGGTGGCGAACGGCACGACGATTCATCGATGACAAAAAGAGACAAAATTAGATCATAGGTGACAAACGGAGACATTTGTTTGACTTCATGCATGAACTTTTAGGACAAATGTCCAAAAAATCACTGATGACTTATGCTGATAATTTCACTGAGTCGTCAGTGTGCTAGCAGACAATATCAGTACGATTCCCTCATGAATAAGTCACTAATGCGTATACTTCCGAGTGAGTTGTAGAGGAAAATGTCATCGAGTTTTCACCAATGATTTTGTCACAAGCATGTCAGCATAAATCTAGCAAAAAAATTTTTTTTTGTGTTTTGCATTTGTTTTTATTTATATTTATTAAGTAATAAAAAATTTTAATTTACATTCATTAAATATACAATTTTATTAAGATGACACTAACAACTCAGGCCTTCGACTCTAAATAAAAATACTTAGTACATATTAACAAATGAAAATAACTACGTACTATTAAATATGTCATAGTTATTCCAATAGTATTAAGAACTTGTATTCTAGTCAAATCTGAGAGGTGGTGCCTTGGTGAGATATTAGGTGCTAAAAGTCGAGAAAATCTGTTTTATACAAATATCACGCTAAGGTTGGTCCACAATTTTATAGTTCAGAAAATTTTCAATAAAAAAGTTATGAAAGTTGTTTCGTTTGACTTTTAGTTGAGTAGATATCCTATTTAAAGGTATTTGCCGCATAAAAGTGTTTGTTCATAGTAATACGAGTATGACTGTTGATTTTAAAAGTACAATAACTCATCAACTGTAAGTCGTAAAAAAAATATTTTTGCGGGTTTTCTATATGAAATTATCTGAGCTACAAAATAGTGGACAAATTTTTTTTTGTAGAAATAACCCTTAGCAAGATATTTGCAAAAAACCAAATTTCTCTACTTTTAGCACTCGATATCACCACGTCTCAAGATTCGACCATAACAAAAGTTCATATCTTCTATTGGATTAACACTCAAAAAAATTCAGATTGAATACTATGATGTAGGTCAGCCAGCCGCTGTCAGTTAGTCCATTAGATAATGCATTTTTTAAGTTTTGATAGTGCTTTGCGGCAATTTTCAAGCCATCGAATCAAACTGCATCGAACTTGAAAATACATTTGTCTTACAGCAAAATTTTCGGTGACATCCTTCATGGGTAGGTCGACGACAGAAATCTATTGCAAAGATAAAATTCAGACGTTATAATAACTCCATTATTAAAAGAATTTTCTTAAGGACATATTAACTCACCTCAAAATGTTTAGTCTGTCTGATTTTAACAGATATAAAATACATCTTTTTAATTAAAATTAATCACATTTTGTAGGAGGACACAATATTTTGTTATTTATTTATTTCATTTCGCTTGACAAACTGACAACAAAAATAACAATCGGCTGTATCTATGACTTTTATTCGTTGATGGCGACATGTAACAGACAATGTCATGCAGCCGTAAACTTGTTATTGACTTTTAACAGACAATATCACCAATTCGAAACATTTCATTAGTTTAGAGACACTTGAGTGATATTGTCCAACAGAGAATACTAACTTCCTGACATTCCCATTGTGAGTCATCGATGAAAAAATTGTTTCGGAAAATTTCATGTAGAGCGCTCTATGTTCGTGTTATTTTCTTGATGATTCATCGATGACAATATCATTATGGATGATGTCGCTCAAAAACGCCACCGGGAACTGTTTTAAGTTCTTTGGATTTCGTTTTTATATTGGATTTTGAAATTTTCTGCTTTTTTTTCATCAAGTACACTTCAAAATTTTTCTTTCATGTGTGCTTAAATCAAAATATCAAAAATGTAGATGTCCAGTTTTAGTATTAACCCTACAGTATTGAAAACTATGTTAATAAATCAGCTTTACTTATATTTATACATTTATCTATGTATACTAAGATGGAACTTATCTATTTAAAATTATAATGCAAAGGACGTCAATAAATCAGTATTTTCATTATTTGAAGATGGTTGTATTTCATAAAGTAAAAATGATGTGCAAGTAACATATTTATGTACTTTATTACTTGTGTTGCATTAAATGCAAAAGTTAATTATATATTATCTCAGCACAACTAGAAACTATTACGATTTTAGATTTCTTAAATGCGCGAGTCCCCAAAACTTTAATATTTCAAATCAACTGTGTATTGCAAGTATATCAGAGACAAAAATTAATGCTTTTTAGCCATAAAATTATCAAATTGAAAATTTTTAAAATATTATTAAGCACATGCAAGTAAAAAAATTGAAAAGTTTTCAATAAGGAAAAAATTATAAAAAGTATATAAGTGACCTGTGAAAAGGGTGCTTAGGTGTCAAAAAAAAATATTAGAATTTTTTGCCGATTCGCATAGAATTGACCTTTGATAGTTGTTTACTAGCTGTTTTGTCGAAAACTTATTTTCGCACGTAAGCCCCCCTTTTCATAGACCAGGTCACATATATTTAAAGTTTCGTTAAAATAATGACATTTTTTTCAGCTACATATTTGTAAGGATATTCAAATTGTTATGGCTGCTATAATTTAAAATTAAAGTGAAATATTTAAATTAATACAAAACTAGTAAGGGTGTTAAATTTGGCCTGGCCAAACATTAAATACTCTACACTGCAGTATTTTTAAAATTTTGCTCATATGGGAGGTGCTACGCTCTCTTGTCCGAGTTCGTCTAGTTTTAGCTTAGAGCGTGCATTTGTAGTCTTTAGTATTTGAGTGAAGTTTGGTTGGATTATCTCAAAAAACTCTTTCAGTATAGCATTTTGAAACTTTTGCTCATTTGGGAGGTGCCACGCCCCCTTGGCTGATTTCACCCAATACTAACTTCCTGACATTCCCATTGTGAGTCATCGATGAAAAAATTGTTTCGGAAAATTTCATGTAGAGCGCTCTATGTTCGTGTTATTTTCTTGATGATTCATCGATGACAATATCATTATGGATGATGTCGCTCAAAAACGCCACCGGGAACTGTTTTAAGTTCTTTGGATTTCGTTTTTATATTGGATTTTGAAATTTTCTGCTTTTTTTTTCATCAAGTACACTTCAAAATTTTTCTTTCATGTGTGCTTAAATCAAAATATCAAAAATGTAGATGTCCAGTTTTAGTATTAACCCTACAGTATTGAAAACTATGTTAATAAATCAGCTTTACTTATATTTATACATTTATCTATGTATACTAAGATGGAACTTATCTATTTAAAATTATAATGCAAAGGACGTCAATAAATCAGTATTTTCATTATTTGAAGATGGTTGTATTTCATAAAGTAAAAATGATGTGCAAGTAACATATTTATGTACTTTATTACTTGTGTTGCATTAAATGCAAAAGTTAATTATATATTATCTCAGCACAACTAGAAACTATTACGATTTTAGATTTCTTAAATGCGCGAGTCCCCAAAACTTTAATATTTCAAATCAACTGTGTATTGCAAGTATATCAGAGACAAAAATTAATGCTTTTTAGCCATAAAATTATCAAATTGAAAATTTTTAAAATATTATTAAGCACATGCAAGTAAAAAAATTGAAAAGTTTTCAATAAGGAAAAAATTATAAAAAGTATATAAGTGACCTGTGAAAAGGGTGCTTAGGTGTCAAAAAAAAATATTAGAATTTTTTGCCGATTCGCATAGAATTGACCTTTGATAGTTGTTTACTAGCTGTTTTGTCGAAAACTTATTTTCGCACGTAAGCCCCCCTTTTCATAGACCAGGTCACATATACTTAAAGTTTCGTTAAAATAATGACATTTTTTTCAGCTACATATTTGTAAGGATATTCAAATTGTTATGGCTGCTATAATTTAAAATTAAAGTGAAATATTTAAATTAATACAAAACTAGTAAGGGTGTTAAATTTGGCCTGGCCAAACATTAAATACTCTACACTGCAGTATTTTTAAAATTTTGCTCATATGGGAGGTGCTACGCTCTCTTGTCCGAGTTCGTCTAGTTTTAGCTTAGAGCGTGCATTTGTAGTCTTTAGTATTTGAGTGAAGTTTGGTTGGATTATCTCAAAAAACTCTTTCAGTATAGCATTTTGAAACTTTTGCTCATTTGGGAGGTGCCACGCCCCCTTGGCTGATTTCACCCAATTTTTGTTGGGAGCTTTCATTTATAATTCTTAGTGTCTGAGTCAAATTGGGTTTGAATATCTCAAAAAACGCTTTCAGTATAACGTTTTGAAGCTTTTGCTTATATGGGAGGTACCGCGCCCTTTTGTCCGAATTCGCTCCGTTTTTTTTAGAGCTTACACTTACAATGTGTAGTATTTAAGTGTATTTTGGTTGCATTGTCGTGAAAAATACTCCTAAAATTGTATTTTGAATATATATTTTGTATGTGCGGTGGGCGTGTCCGTTGACCGATTTTGCTAATTTTCAATTCCACGAGCTATCTTTGACGACGGAGGCAGTGTACCAAATTTCATTGAATTATCTTTCTCGGTTTTCCCAAAAAGTGTATTTGAACACACAGCCAGCCAGCTAGCCACCCAGCCAGACAGACGGACATGGCTATATCGACTCAGGAGGTTACGCTGATAAAGAATATATATACTTTTCTATATCTGCCACGCCTCCTTCTATGCGTTACAAACGGAAGGACAAAGTGAATATACCTTGGGTGTAGGGTATAAATATGCAATATTTCCCATTTATATATGTATTTAATTTTAGTGTTCCATGTTCTAAGCAAAACTTGAGAGAAATTTGATTCATTTTGTCAGAATTTTCAACGTATTAAAAAAGTAATCGATGTTGACAAAAATCGATCTTTTTCGGCGATGTTTTCTAGACATCGATGTTTAATTCAGAAAACATCGGTGTTCAAAAAATCGATGTTTTCCGGTCGATGTCGCAGCACTACTCTGAACTAAAATTGAGCGAAATATTGGTGGTGGGCTTGAAACCTCCCATACAAGCAAAATATATATTAAATTTTATTTTTTGAAAATGGTGCAACATATTTTAATTAAATTTGGTAGGTGGGCACAGCGTCGGCATCGAATAAGTGCCATGCCCACTTTTTGACCATTGAAGATTTTGGTGTAGTATAAATCGAAAATATGTAGCTCCAAAAATTTTTATAAAAGTTTAGGAGCTGGTATCCCTAGAAACAATGATTGTCGGTTTGTTGAGGAAAACTCGTAGAAGGCAGTGGCACCGCCTACAAAAATTTTTAAATTTTGATGTAGAGCTTAACTAATAGTGATTAATAGGCGTGTTTTTGTTTTTTTTTTTTTTTTTTTTGACGCGTTTATACAATTGTGGATATTTTTAAATTGCGATAACTCGTGAACAGTGAGTCGCACAATAAAACTCTAAGGAACTTTTTTCTGGAGAATCACGTTCTCTACAAAAATTTAAAAAAAAAAATTATCTTTTAGGAGTTATTCTATAAAAACTGGTTAAGCGCCGATAAACGGCAAAAAATCACTTCTTTTTTAAATAACTTATTTGTAGAGCATGTAGTACAGTCATTTGGTAGTTTTACCTGGAAAGTTTTGCGGGATTTTTGCAAATGAGTTATTTTATAGATTTTGATGTGCTCTTTCAGAATTTCAGCTTTGCTACCTCGAATCATGTTCGCTCGCGCCGCCATATTGGAAAAATGGCGTCCAAAATCAGTTTTTTACAAATATCTCTTTAACGGTTACATTTAGAGAAAAATATTGTGACGCAATATTGTAGCCTATAAAAATGATCCCGTGATTGTTTTCGTACGACTTATAACTCAGGAGATATCCTAATTCAAAATTCGAAAAAAATTAGTAAATTGTGCATGCCACTTATGAGTAGGCACATTGATGTGTTGACCTTAAAATTACGATAACTCATGAACGGTGAGTCATACGTTCAAAGTAAAAATATTTATTTATAGGGAATTACTTACAAGCTACATAATATTTTTTTTTTTCATATAACCTATAGCTTAGGAGATATTTTTTTAACAAACCTAAAATTTAGAAAAAAACTGATTTTTCAAAGTTGAAATTCTGAAAGAGCACATCGAAATCTATGAAATAACTTATTTGCATAAGTCCCGCAAAACTTTCCAGGTAACATCATTTTATTCTCCCAAATAATTGTACTAATTTGGTTTTCAATGAAAAAGACTCTTGGACTTTTTATCGTACGACTCACCGTTTATAAGTTATCGCAATTTGAAAATTACCACAATTGCTTATACGCGTCAAAAGAAACACGGCTAATATATAATAAACTGGAGCTTAACTAATAGTGATTAATATAAAATAAACTTTTTTTTATCAGATGCGACATTGCGCGAACTCCGCACAGACGGCAAACGGAAAACACAGTTGGAAGTGGTTCTCGAACAGCTCCAAGATCAAGTGCGTCGCACACTTCTAACATGGGGTCATCAATTGTTGGAATATCAGGTATTAATGCTTACATAAAAAGTATACATACGCATAGCATTTTAATAAACTTTTTGTTGCGTTAATTAATGGACAGAAAACTTCCAACTTTTATCTATTGAGGTGAAAATACCAATCCTTCTGTTTTCACAGAAAATTTCATTCAAATGTAACATAACTCAATTTTTTTTTTTTTTTTCTTAATCCATTTCAAAAAAGAAGAAAACACGTCTATACTGTTACGAAATTTCTTGTCTCTATGACGATAATTTCGGTCTTAGTTTTCTGAGTTCGATCACTGGATTGTGTAGCAATCAAAAACACACACTTTAATTAATTATAAAATGGTTTTTTTTAAATTACAAACGTTCATTTTTTCTTCCGACTCTCACGAACAGCTACTTTTATACCTGTATGAAAGTTCTAGAATTGCATTAGCGAAACATCTGGCAACATCTCGTTGATTCCCTCGGCTAATAATTTCTTGACAAAACTTGGCATCACTGTTTTTATTGACATCTCGAACTGTCAAGTACTTTCGTGAAGTTCCTATTTATTTTCGTCACAATACTTTTCGAAAGGTCCACAAGAAATTACGAAATAAAATGAAAATGGCCGTTCTTTGCCAATTGCAATAAAGTTTCATGTTAAGATTAATTACATTAACTTAGATTATTGTTACTGTTTTTTTATAAAACGATTAATTGAAACCAGGTGGAAATACTCTAGGAGTCGGCGCTTGCAGACAACGTACTGTTACTCATGTTTTAGCTTCTGGAGAAATACTTCGCTTGTCTGGTGGACCTGCAAGAGGTTGGTATCCAAAACATCGATCAATGCGTCCAGCATCAACAGAAAATATTGATCGATTGCCCCAATCACATTCTGGTTCTATGAGAGTTTGGGATAGTGCTGGAGGAATGACCGGCACTGGACAAATACGGAAACCATTGACATTACCACCAAATTTAACACCGTCTTTCTTGAACAAATCGCCACGCGAAGCTTTGCGTCGTGTAACAAGTTTACTGATAAACAAAAAAGGTATCAACTAATATGCGATTGGCTACAATTATACAATTATTTGAATTTGCAAAATTTTGATCATTCAGGTGGCACCAAAGAACGTGATAGTAAAATTAGCAAAGAAAATATGTCTCATGCTACAGCGAATACAAGTGGTGGGATAAGTTCCGCATGTAGTAAGTAAAAGAAGCAAAATTGCACTTTTCTCGGTCGTATCCATGTAAAGTATCCTATATAATTCCCTTCGTTAAATCCTATATTTACAGCATCATATAGCTTGATAGTTCATTGATTTATTTTTTTTTTTTTTCCTTAAATATTTTTAAAAAACATGTGTATTATCGTCGGCCTAATTCTTATGCGTGGTAAGTCAAAATTCGGCAAATGGATAGGGCTATTCTGGCGACAGTATTAGAGCTGTCAAACAGCTCACCACAGTCTTCACTGCTACGAAAGTAGTAACGAAGATGTTTTGGTATTCTGGAAGCATTTAGAAAGCTCTTTTCCGTCTTTATGAATACGACTTTTAATACCTGCTACGTACGAGGTCTTAGACCGATCTTAAAGCTATTATTTGCTTGCTGTCAGGTTTTTATTATGTGAAAAGTGAAGAATTAAGAAAAATTTTATTTCATTGCTAGTTTATAATTTTTTATCATAAAACAGCTGGGCTTAATGTTAGATAACACTATGCAACAAATGAGTAAAATTTTTTCCCCAGGGAATGCCATTATTCATTTTATATGTAAAATGGGCTGCTGATTCCGAAAATCGAATTATTTTTTTTTTATTTCGTGTCGTTTTCGAGATATCGGTCATTTTCGGTTTTTGGACCAAAAAAAAAAGATAGTTCCATTTAAATACAAATATCTCAAGAATCAATGATTGTGTTCAAACGTTTTATATGTCATATTAAAGGTAATTAAATTACCTACAAATGATATTCACATCACTTTTTGGTTGGTTGGTTAGTTTCGGCGAAATAAATTGATTTCTAAAAAAAACATTTTTTTTCGAAAAAATTAACAAAAAATCAAAATCAACTTCAGATTTATACAAGAAGAAACAACTTTTTTATAATTTTTTTTTGTTTTTGTATCATAGACTATATATTTGTGAAGAAAATAAGATACCATTTAAAAAAATCGATCTGAAAATGCAAAAGTTGTATACAATTCATTGATAAATTACTAAAATGCGTTTTCGCCTATTTTTTTCGGTTTTTTTTAGTAAACTGTCGATAATTTGAAACTTTTTGTAAAACACATGACAAAATCCAAAAAATTCTTAAAGTTAGCGTTAAAAAAAAAAATACCCGTGTCTCGTTGTTTTTCTCCAGCACGTCAGATTTTTTTTTTAATCGATTTTTGAAGTTTTTTAATCCACTGTACATGAAAAAAAAAAAAAACGCATTCTTGTGTTAAATCGATGCAAATAACTATATGATCCTTACATTTGAGGTGTATCATGTGTTCAGTGAACTTATGCAGGATATTACGAGGAATATTTTTGTAGAAAATTTTAACCCTCTAAGACCCTTACATGTGGGTCATTTTGACCCCCCCATATTTAGGTTAAAAGGGGTTTTAGAGGGTTAAAATTATCTACAAAAATATTCCTCGTAATATCCTGCATAAGTTTACTGAACACATGATACACCTCAAATGTAAGGATCTTATAGTTAGATTCATCAATTTAACACAAGAACGCGTTATTTTTGTTTTTTCATGTACAGTGGATTAAAAAACTTCAAAAATCGATTAAAAAAAAATCTGATGTGCTGGAGAAAAACGACGAGATACGGGTATTTTGCTTTAAAGCTAACTTTAAGAATTTTTTGGATTTTGTCATGTGTTTTACAAAAAGTTTCAAATTATCGACAGTTTACTAAAAAAAACCGAAAAAAATAGTAATTTATCAATGAATTGTATACAACTTTTGCATTTTCCCATCGATTTTTTAAATGGTATCTTATTTGCTTCACAAATATATAGTCTACATTGATACAAAAACAAAAAAAATTATAAAAAAGTTATTTCTTCTTGTATAAATCTGCAGTTGATTTTGATTTTTTGTTAATTTTTTCGAAACAAAAAATGTTTTTCTTAGAAATCAATTTATTTCGCCGAAACTAACAAACCAACCAAAAAGTGATGTGAATATCATTAGTAGGTAATTTAATTACCTTTAATATGACATATAAAACGTTTGAATACAAACTTCGGCTCTTGAGATATTTGTATTTAAATGGAACTATCTTTTTTTTTGGTCCGAAAACCGGAAATGACCGATATCTCGAAAACGACACGAAATAAAAAAAAAATAATTCGATTTTCGGAATCAGCAGCCCATTTTACATATGAAATGAATAGTGGCATTCACTGTGAGATTTGGCTGTTGCATAGTGTAATCGACAGTTAATATTTTTTTAAAATCTAATTTGGCTTATTACGCTTCTAATTTTAAGAAAGAATATGTAATCAAAAATGTCTGTTCGGATCTACTTTCAGAGATATAGCCATCGAAAGATCGGGATATAGCTTTAATAAAAACCGGTATAAGATCGGAACCCCTGTCTGGATTTTAATAATATTGGTGTCATATCAAAGGTATTTTAACTAAATACAAATTTGTTGTACAAAAATTTTAAATCCGAGTCAATATTTTCGAGATATGGTGTATTTTCAAACATTTTGACCAGTTTTTTATTTTTAAAGCACTATTTTTCCAAAAAATGTCTGATTAACCTTTAGCTTTTGTAACAAATTATGAAATCCTAATCAATTTTATTCGATTCGATATGCAATTTATACCTCATTTCCTTCATTAGCACATTTTTTATAGGAAAACAAAAAAGTAAGCCAAGGAAATTTTCATGAACAACAACAACAACAGAAATTAGGAATTTTGCTAGCAAACTAGGTGATGGATATATTATAGACTGATCCGCGGCCGAAGACCGCCGTGAAGCCGGTATTGGATTTTTGGGAGTTTTAAGTCCTGAGCTGCGGCCGAAGCCGCCCTCTTACCCCTACTCTTATGCCAAATTACTGTGGGAAAAAAAATGGCTCAAATTTCAGAAAAGTCGTAATATCTCGAAAACTACGAGCCAGATTTAGAAAATTATGTGTTCAGTATTGTAGCTTATTAAATTACCTTCAATTTGCCGTTTTTGTTAATAAGACATTTTTGGAAAAATAGTGCATTAAAAACAAAAAAACTGGTAAAAATTTTCGAAAATTCGCCATATCTCCAAAACCACGACTCGGATTTAATACTTTTGCATGTCGTTTTTATAGCCAGTTAAAATACCTTTCATATGACACCAATCTTATTAAAATCCATTAAGGGATTCTGAACTTTACCGGTTTTCATAAAAGCTATATCCCGATGGCTATATCTCTGAAAGTAGATTTGACCAGAACTTTCTGTTATTGTTGTTGTAATTAATTTCAAGAGCCCTGTTTGGGCAAAACAAAAATATAAAAAAACAACAGTTTTTAAAGTAAAATTGTTGCCTAAGATTTGCACCCAATGGGTGTTTCAAAAAGTTCTGACAACATAATTTGTAGCGCTTGCAAAAACAAGAAAAATAGTGTTTAAATGAAGTGATTATATCAATTGGTTCTCGAGTGATTAAGTATTATGTGATCAATGTTCAGATAAAAAACAATAAATTTATTTATTTTTACCTTTTTTTAACTTGTCATACTTGTCATATTTTTAACTTGTTATAACTCGAGAAGCAATTTAGACTATTTTGCTTGTTTTTACAAGCGCTAAAAATTGTATGGTCCCAATGGCACCCAGTGGGTGCAAATAAGAAAAAACTGATTTTTTGTAACTTTGGTGGCCTCTACCGCTCAAAATATCAACTTATGGATATCGCGTCCGTTATCGAAAATACGTAGAATTTTATTGCCCATAATTTTTGTTCAAAACTTTTTCTGCCCGACCAACAGGAAATGAGATAAATTTAATCAAACATATTTCAAGATGGCGGCTACAGCGCAAGGGTGAGGAGGTCAGCTTTTTGGCGTTAGAGCTCTATAGTGGTTCTAAAAACATTAAGCAAAAAAAATTGCGCACTGCAAAGGAAATTAAAACTTTTGTATGTTGCTAAATTTTTTTCGAATTCTGAATACTTTTTCGTTGTTTTTCGATAGTATCACCCTCGCCGATTTTTTCAAAGTTTTCGGATACTTTTTTATAATTCTGTGGCAGGAAGGAAAAACTGCTTAAGTCGATATTCGATTAAAAAGCAAAGCAACATAAATTCTATACATAAAAAACAAAATTTAAACTGATTTGCTTTCTAATCAAAAATCGGCTTAAGCAGTTTTTCCTTCCTGCCACAGAATTTATGATTCTTAAGGAATTTTTCGATAATTTCAGTGCCTTACCGATTGTTTCAGTGTTTTTCGATGGTTTCTAACTCAACTTTATCGATTGATTTCGATACTTAATAATAAATTCAGATTCCTATAGACTTTTTTGATGTTTTTGGATGGTTTTCGATTAATTCCGATTCCTGTAGACTTTTTCGATATTTCTCAATAACTTCATATTTTAATTGTTTATTTCGATGTTTTTTCGATTACTTCTTGTTCCTGCAAATTCTTTCGATAATTTTCAATGAATTTCGATTACTGTAGACTTTTTCGATATTTTTTATAATATCCGACTTTCTTAAAAATTTCAAATGTTTTCGATTCTTACTGACTTTTTTTAATGTTTTTTTTTCACAATTTTAGTTAACTATCGAAAAAACATCAAAAAAGTCCACAAGAATCGGAATTATTCGAAAACTATCAAAAAAGTCTATATTAATCTGAAATAATCACAAAGTATCGAAATCAATCGAAAAAATCGGTAAAAGTCAGAAATCATCTAAAAACACTGAAAAAATTGGCTAGATCCTGAAATTATCGAAAAAGAGTGCAGAAATCGCAATGAATCGAATAGCATCGAAAAATATGGAAAAATTAGTAATTTTCAATATATAACTATAACTACTATAAACTCAAGTTTTCCGAAATTGGACTTATTCCACTTTCAAATAAACCCATATATGAGTTATTAAGAAAAAAAGGTAATTTTTGTTAGAGCATTAATTTGCTCTTTCTATAAAATTTCGTTTTTATCGTTTCCTGAACAGTAAATAATTTTGACCTACGTTGTATTAGAACTAAGCCGACGATAAAAATATATTAATTTAAAAAAAAATCTAATATAAGAATTTAACATACCAGTACGATCATCGTTTCGAAGATATCCTTAAAAATGCGATTTTTTGAAACTACATTAACTGTTTTTGTCGTTCAGATACGATGTTGCTTTTTATCAATTGTGATGTATTTTACATTTGCCAATTATCTCTACCAACTAATTATAAAGTCTAAATTTTTTCTTCAGAACTAACACTCCAGGAATCATCTTCCCGATCCTGTAACCAGAAATCTCACAAAAAAAAGGGATTTTTCAAACAGTTTTGGAAAAAATCAAAACATTACTCACTGGAGCAATAAAACAAGAAAATTTAAAATGTCTTGATTATCGCACAAAAACGAAATTGACTTTACAGCATTTATTCGTATGATTATTAATTTTATACTCGTACAACGTATACAATTATTGTAAAAACCCTGTGTATTTTATAATTTAAGATTTTATACGCTAGTTGTTAGACAGTAACGTAAGAACTTTTTTTTTTAATAATTATAGCCGTGTTAATAAACGATGACCAGCAAATTACAAGTAATTTAAGTTCGAAAAATTCGTTCGATTTTTCAATCGCACTTAAAAAGTAATCCTTCCTGGGTTAGCCGTTTTATTGGCAACAGTTTATCACCATTATCTATAAAATAATTAATTTTACAACTGAATTACTACTTTTTGTCCAGCCCAACATTAGAAAATGTTTTTTTTACGTATGTAACGTATATTATGATTTTTAGGGGAGGAGAGGTGGTGGTGAAAAACACTACCGTGAACTCTGTTCATTTAAATTACAAATAAATGAAAACCTTATGTTGAGTTCACACATAAGGTATTCATTTATTTGTAATTTCATCTTACGTAAGATTCATAATATTATCATCAAATGAAACGCACATATCGTCAGGTTTATCATAGGTCAAAAATTCTAAACTTGAGTCTTGGTCATGGTATGGACTCAATATAAAAACCAAGACTAAGACTGTTGTCGTCTTGGTCGTGGTTTATTTATCACTACTTTTCAAGAGAGCATTTCAAAGTATTTAAAACTCATAATCCCATCACAGTGGGCTCCTACGTGTTTTGAGTTTGACTTTGTTGACGACAAAATCGGGGTATGGGGATGTGTTCGCACGCATTTCTGGATTATAGAACTGCTTCCAAGTAAAATCCTTACATTTTCCTCTCCTCAACATTTGTTTCTAAAATGTTCGTCCCTTTTCTCAAACTCCTAGGGGGGCTCTCATACAATTTTACCGAAAATGTAAATGTAATGTCTTTTTATAATGATCATAGCTTTGTAATGGAAAATAATACGAGCTCATTTTTTAACTCATTGTGAAGACTAAGGATAGTACTAAATAATGCAATTAATATAAAATAGCATAACAATTTCATTCGTCCTAAATTTAACCCCAAATATAGCCAAAAACCGATTTTTAGCCCTTTTTAAACTTTTAAGGTTAAGATATTTTTTTTAAAAAACAAAAGATATTAATGTGATTCAAATTGAATTTTAAAGAAAAGCAATGGATCTTTAATCTTCTGTATCAGGTTTTATGACTTATAATTATCTGGTCTTATTATATAACATCAAAGATTACGAAAAATCGTCATTAATTTTTTTATATCTTAGAATATCTCAAAAACTATATGCGATAGAGCAATTCTGCGACCGGATTCAGATTTAGATTTGGCAAATCCATTATAAATGATAATGTTTGTCTTAATTTCTTGTTATTTTTAAAGGTTTTGGGCCAATTTGCACAAAATTGCAAAGAACTACGAATGGTTTGATTTCAGAACCCTGAGGCCTTACTCTGTAATGCGATGCGATAGGAAATGCGTTGCGAAAGCTAGATTCGATGCGAAAAATAATTGTCACTCTGTAAATCTTTCGCATTAGGAGTAGCGTTTTCAGTGAAACATAGTTGGCAACGCTACTCCCAATGCGAAAAATTTACAGAGTGGCAATTATTTTTCGCATCGAATCTAGCTATCGCAACGCATTTCCTATCGCATCGCATTACGGAGTAAGGCCCCTGTTTTTTATATTCCATTAGTCCTCATTAGACTTAAACTTTTTTGTTACTGTACATAGAAAATAAAAAACCATGTAATTGGCTGTAACTTTCGAAACCGATCAGCTCCGATTTTACTTGAAGCAGTTTTATAATCCTGAAATGAGTACAAACACATCCGCATACTACGATTTTGTCGTCAATAAAGTCAAACTCAAAACACATAGGAGCCCACTTTGCCATACAAAACGATGTATGATTCTGTGGCATTTGATAAAAATCGAATTGCTCAGTTATTTACTGTGGCCACAGATTTATTGTCATAAAAAGAAAATTGTAACGCTCAATCTTTCTTTTGATAAAAAAAGTTTTTTAAATTTTTGACTTATTTAGTTCTGCATAAATTTAAATGAATATTACAGTGCTTAACACTGCTACTTAGTTGTAAAATACCAAAAATATTTAATAATATCATTCAGAACATAGAATTCTTGCGTAAGATAGGATAGAGGAGGGGGTAGTGAAAAGTCTTATGATTTTTTACGTAAGGGAGAGGGTGGTCAAAAATATGCTAAAAACATCTTACGTAATTAATGGGCGGCCAGCCTCTATGGATTGTTCTGTTTGTAACGCAATGCTGCCAAAAAAAACTAACGAAAAAATTTTCTTTTGCGATATGCAACGAAATTTCGCATAGACATTAGGTAAAGTTAGTTGGAACTCGGGCAAGGGGGCATGGCACTTCAAATTTCATAATAAAGGTAGTTGGTGCAAGCTCTGTGTAAGAGCAAGGTAAATTCGAACGAAAGTGTGTAGCACCTCCGATATAAGGAAAATTTGCGAAGCGCTATGCTGAGAACGTTATTCAAGATAACTCAACCAAATTTCAAACGAACAAACATCAGCTCATAAATATTTTGAAAACAATGAGAATATGCTTTGGTGAAAGAATTTTTCGAGTGAAAAACTTTCCTTAAAAATCTGTGGTTAAAACTCGCCTTACAACTAGAAAACTAAATCTAATATACAAATGCTTATAACACAAGTATAGTATGCTAGATTTATTTTGTTCTTGTAGATTGAATAAAAAATCTTATTAGTGAACATTTTTCATCGTTTATTAATACGGGTAATATATTTTGTTAAACCTTATATACAAGTGCGGTTTACAAATGTATAGACAAAAAAAAAAAAAAGAAAAAAGAAAGTAGGTTAATGTGGATGTGCTCTAGCTATTTTTGTTCCTTTTAGATTGTTAAACAAAACGAAATAAAACAAAAGCTAGTGGCTCTTAAACTTAATCCGTGTAACTTCTTCGGTGTCCTTTATTTTTAGAAAAAGATTTTTTAACATTTTCTTTTCATACCAAGACATATTTCTAGTACAAGATTCACATACAAACAGAATAAAAAACTGTTTGAACGAAATTATAGGTACAGCTGCATAGAAATTGTTCGTTCTGCAAAATAGGTCGATCAACGAATTCTAATATGCATAAACATTTCTTAAAACTGTGTTTCATTTTATCGGAATATGGGTATTGAAATCATGTGGAAGAGCTTGGATACACCAGGTGATGCACTGGAGTCAAAAGTTTTTGTTATATTAATAATGATTAATAGGGAAAGATATGACATCCAATTTTAGGTGTTCCACTTTTCGATAGTTAACATAAAATCAGAATTGCGTTTCGGCAAATCGGATAGGAATCCATATCAAATTTTAATTGTTAAAATTTAACTCTGAACCCATCTTATTTGTTGCTTTAATTCCGATTCCGAAGAGAATCGGATTAAAGAACGTATCTGAATGAAAAATTTTGTAGGCATTTCCACCAATTCGTGAGCATTCTTATCTTAAAGCGTATTCGCTACCGAAATCTGTAACGAACACGCGGATGTAACATCAAAATAATAGTTATTATACACAAGATTAACTTATTAAATAAAATTAAAGGCCAAATTTTTGATTTTTGTAGCTGGTTAAAGATGTTTGGGACCTACTACTTACGAAATTGTTTTTCTTTTATCCCGTCAGGATTCTGAGTTATCCTTGCTTAAATTTATTTTTGCCAATATCATCGGTTAGACAAAATCTTTCTATGAAAAGATATTTGCTTTCCAAGTTTTTACCAAAAAACAAAATTTTTAATGTGGTTTATCCAATATTTAAGAAATATTGTTATTTGTGAACACTTGTTTTATTGGATAAACTATTAGAAGAACAACAAATCATAATGGATAAAAATTGTTGAGAGCACCTTAGAATTTGTATTTTTTATCTATTTGAAGTAGCCTTTTATACACGCTAATTAAAGACATAATTGGATGAAGGTACCATTTGATATTATTTAACACGAAATTAATTACACACATAGGTATGTGATGTTGATATGTATGTGTCCAGCATTAAATGTCCAAATAATGCATTTTTTCTTTTTTTATATTGAAGACTCACTCCGGAACAAAAAAAAAAAAATTTTCATATAAAACCATCGTCCTTTCATGCCTTCAATTCATTAAATTAACCTCAAGACGGGATGTTTAAAAATTGTGTAAAAATAGGTCACATATTTAAAAAGTCAGTCAAACATACATAAACACATGAAAATTAAGATTTTTACACTTTCCCATTTTTTCAGTTGAAAACTTTACAACACAAATATTAATAACAATATGCCTTTTTTAGTAGTATGAAAAGTGTTTTGCACCTTTTTAAACGGGTAGTTTATAATTTATCTGGAAATATGTGCAATATTTAATGATTAAGATATACACTTAAGATTATACATAAATAAAAATTTCATAGCCTAAAAATAAATGTGTAATCTCATTTTTCTTCATTGATACACAGTCTGTTCGTTTACTCCAAGTTTTTACCCGAAAAGCTCTTGTTTACGCATAAAACGTAACGTAAACGAACAGACTGATTGTGTTTGCTTGATATCTGTGTTTGATTCAGATATTTTTTACACCTCCAATATTCTTAATCAAATCTGTAGTCTTAATACATAATTAATGAAGTTAAAATTATGCTTAACCCAAGGGGAGAAAGACAGCTTCAGAAGGATTTCATAAGCATTTATATTGGACTTTCGTAGAATTATGAAACCACTGAAAGTTGACCAATTAAAAAAGAAGATAATCGCATCAGGCTTTCACATGTATGAGCGGTTGAAAAGGATATTTTTTATAAGAAATCCAAGGTACATAATCCTAGTGGGATTAATTCATTTGAAAATCTCGTGACTGTAGTTATTACCTATGGAAAAAATCTTTAATAATTGTTAATTTTTCAGCAGCAAGTAGAATTATTTCATTATAACATTGTATGTCTGCAGGGTTGGATTGTTGCAAAAAAGTAATTTCAAACGCCGGAAGTAAGCATGTTTAATGCCAGATTCGGATTAGAACTGTCAAATATATATAAAATAACTATTTTGATTTTTGTTTGTTGCATTTCTTTTAACATTTTTTTTTTATGAAAATATAACTTTTTTAAATGTTGTTCAAAAAATTATATAATTCCGACCGCGCTCCAAAATGTTTCTGATTTTAAATAAAAAAAAAAAAAACAAAATTTTTAAAAAAAAAATCATCAAAATCGGAGCTGTTCTTGAGGACTTGCTCATTTTGCCAGTTTTTTAGCTTCATTGACTCCACTTCCTGTAAAGGATAAAATTATTTCTATAAAAATCAAGTACTATTTGTAAAATATTTACATAAATAAATTCTAAATTTATTGCACTAATCTGCCAAAATAGCACAAAATATTAATTAAATTCTTTTAATAAAATTTTATAATTTAAATATTTGGTCCTTTCGTACTAAAATATTTTAATTTATTAAAGATAGAAACCAACCTGGCTTACGCCGGTTTGAACTCAGATCATGTAAGAATTTAAAAGTCGAACAGACTTAATATTTAAGCGGCTACACCTAAAGGTATCTCACCACTTGAATTATAACTTTGCATTTGGTTTTGAATTGTACATACATAATCAGTCAATTCGTTTACTCCAAGTTTTTGCAAGTTCTTACCCGAAAAGCTCTCGCTTACGCATAAAACTCACATAAACGAGAGTTTTTCGGGTAAAAATTTGGAGTAAACGAACAGCCTGAATATGAAATCAATTTTGATTTATTTAAAATTGATCGTATAGTAATTTGAGAAACTTTGGATAGATTCAGCACAAATGATGTTAAATTATTTCACCGTTTGCTTCGTATGTAATCGACACACTTAATGTCAATATGTAGGTATTTCGTAAATTTTTGCAAAACGCCTTGCATATGTGTTATGAAATCGCAGCACGTTCCCCCCCAAGATTGCAGGCCGACGTTCATAAATTTAAAAATTTTCCCAAAGTGATTTTCCGGCCCTTAACCGGAAGTAAACCCACCACCCACCACCACCTCCGGCCAACGACCGAAAAATCACTTGAGAAAACTGCATTCTAAATATAATAAATATTAAATAAAATTACCAACCTTACAACCCCGGAGAAGAACGTGCCCAACGTGACGCGTATGCTCGTTGTATATATAGTCACCAAATACCGAAAAAGTTCTTTCGAACTACTTTGCAATCAATACTTCATGAACGAAAAAAAAGCTATTTTTAGTTGTAAAAATAAAGTACGCATTACCGCAAACACATGTGACGTATGAATCAATGCAATATCCTAACGAGTAGCTTTTTAAAAAGCTCTCTCACATCAGCGTTGCCAAGTAGAATGATAAATGTCATTTAGATGATTCGCAAGGTAAAGTTGACACGATTTTAAAACAGAAACAGGATAAAGTTAAAATTTTTAAAAATTTCAAAACAGTGCTGCCATACATATAGTATTTATATTATGATACATTTGCTTAAATCATATCGGATGAATATGGCCAAATGTGTTTTTTGAATGGAACTTAAATGAAAATGCAGTCTTTAACGGATTAATATGAAAATGTTATCGATCAAGAATGATAGATAACAAGTTTTCGAATTTTTAAAATCCGTCAATTGGTTCGCGAGAAAAGTGCGAAAGGAGTTTTGTGAAGAATACACACATATTGT
This sequence comes from Calliopum simillimum, assembly GCA_951812925.1. Lineage (NCBI taxonomy): Eukaryota > Metazoa > Arthropoda > Insecta > Diptera > Lauxaniidae > Calliopum > Calliopum simillimum. The sequence goes on from OX638369.1 coordinate 131,170,057, forward strand.
GTGTAAAAATACGTTTAAAACGCGCGTATTTTTCGCGAAAATACTTTAGTTAACATTGGTGTTGTATTGAGGTGAGCGCGCGGCGCTTGGATTGTGCGGAAAAGTTAAATTTTCGCCAAAAGTCAAAAAAGAAAAAAATTTGGCAGATCTATATATAAATAAGTGAACAGTTTTTTTTGCGCCCCTTTTGCGAGCTAACCATTTAACCTATTTTGGATATTGTTTTTTTATATGATAGGTACTGTGGTGTAGAATCCACGAATCCAAAAATTATCCTCATAAGTTGCCATTAAGGCATTAAAAAACAGGATCAAAGTTTCCCATATAATTACTAAAACAACAACAGCACCCACAGTGTTATGCTGTGTTGATGAGAAAATTAATGAGACAGTGGAGTGGGAGGGATTTTGTTGTTGTTGTTGTTGTTGTTTTCTCTTGCTTGGAAAAAACTGTTTCGTTGCATTCTGTCCACGTTCTGCATCGATATTTTGGATGTTTTTCGATACTTTGGGTTGGGACTTTTACCGATATTTTGGATGTAAGTTTCCCATATAATTACTAAAACAACAACAGCACCCACAGTGTTATGCTGTGTTGATGAGAAAATTAATGAGACAGTGGAGTGGGAGGGATTTTGTTGTTGTTGTTGTTGTTGTTTTCTCTTGCTTGGAAAAAACTGTTTCGTTGCATTCTGTCCACGTTCTGCATCGATATTTTGGATGTTTTTCGATACTTTGGGTTGGGACTTTTACCGATATTTTGGATGTAAGTTTCCCATATAATTACTAAAACAACAACAGCACCCACAGTGTTATGCTGTGTTGATGAGAAAATTAATGAGACAGTGGAGTGGGAGGGATTTTGTTGTTGTTGTTGTTGTTGTTTTCTCTTGCTTGGAAAAAACTGTTTCGTTGCATTCTGTCCACGTTCTGCATCGATATTTTGGATGTTTTTCGATACTTTGGGTTGGGACTTTTACCGATATTTTGGATGTAAGTTTCCCATATAATTACTAAAACAACAACAGCACCCACAGTGTTATGCTGTGTTGATGAGAAAATTAATGAGACAGTGGAGTGGGAGGGATTTTGTTGTTGTTGTTGTTGTTGTTTTCTCTTGCTTGGAAAAAACTGTTTCGTTGCATTCTGTCCACGTTCTGCATCGATATTTTGGATGTTTTTCGATACTTTGGGTTGGGACTTTTACCGATATTTTGGATGTAAGTTTCCCATATAATTACTAAAACAACAACAGCACCCACAGTGTTATGCTGTGTTGATGAGAAAATTAATGAGACAGTGGAGTGGGAGGGATTTTGTTGTTGTTGTTGTTGTTGTTTTCTCTTGCTTGGAAAAAACTGTTTCGTTGCATTCTGTCCACGTTCTGCATCGATATTTTGGATGTTTTTCGATACTTTGGGTTGGGACTTTTACCGATATTTTGGATGTAAGTTTCCCATATAATTACTAAAACAACAACAGCACCCACAGTGTTATGCTGTGTTGATGAGAAAATTAATGAGACAGTGGAGTGGGAGGGATTTTGTTGTTGTTGTTGTTGTTGTTTTCTCTTGCTTGGAAAAAACTGTTTCGTTGCATTCTGTCCACGTTCTGCATCGATATTTTGGATGTTTTTCGATACTTTGGGTTGGGACTTTTACCGATATTTTGGATGTAAGTTTCCCATATAATTACTAAAACAACAACAGCACCCACAGTGTTATGCTGTGTTGATGAGAAAATTAATGAGACAGTGGAGTGGGAGGGATTTTGTTGTTGTTGTTGTTGTTGTTTTCTCTTGCTTGGAAAAAACTGTTTCGTTGCATTCTGTCCACGTTCTGCATCGATATTTTGGATGTTTTTCGATACTTTGGGTTGGGACTTTTACCGATATTTTGGATGTAAGTTTCCCATATAATTACTAAAACAACAACAGCACCCACAGTGTTATGCTGTGTTGATGAGAAAATTAATGAGACAGTGGAGTGGGAGGGATTTTGTTGTTGTTGTTGTTGTTGTTTTCTCTTGCTTGGAAAAAACTGTTTCGTTGCATTCTGTCCACGTTCTGCATCGATATTTTGGATGTTTTTCGATACTTTGGGTTGGGACTTTTACCGATATTTTGGATGTAAGTTTCCCATATAATTACTAAAACAACAACAGCACCCACAGTGTTATGCTGTGTTGATGAGAAAATTAATGAGACAGTGGAGTGGGAGGGATTTTGTTGTTGTTGTTGTTGTTGTTTTCTCTTGCTTGGAAAAAACTGTTTCGTTGCATTCTGTCCACGTTCTGCATCGATATTTTGGATGTTTTTCGATACTTTGGGTTGGGACTTTTACCGATATTTTGGATGTAAGTTTCCCATATAATTACTAAAACAACAACAGCACCCACAGTGTTATGCTGTGTTGATGAGAAAATTAATGAGACAGTGGAGTGGGAGGGATTTTGTTGTTGTTGTTGTTGTTGTTTTCTCTTGCTTGGAAAAAACTGTTTCGTTGCATTCTGTCCACGTTCTGCATCGATATTTTGGATGTTTTTCGATACTTTGGGTTGGGACTTTTACCGATATTTTGGATGTAAGTTTCCCATATAATTACTAAAACAACAACAGCACCCACAGTGTTATGCTGTGTTGATGAGAAAATTAATGAGACAGTGGAGTGGGAGGGATTTTGTTGTTGTTGTTGTTGTTGTTTTCTCTTGCTTGGAAAAAACTGTTTCGTTGCATTCTGTCCACGTTCTGCATCGATATTTTGGATGTTTTTCGATACTTTGGGTTGGGACTTTTACCGATATTTTGGATGTAAGTTTCCCATATAATTACTAAAACAACAACAGCACCCACAGTGTTATGCTGTGTTGATGAGAAAATTAATGAGACAGTGGAGTGGGAGGGATTTTGTTGTTGTTGTTGTTGTTGTTTTCTCTTGCTTGGAAAAAACTGTTTCGTTGCATTCTGTCCACGTTCTGCATCGATATTTTGGATGTTTTTCGATACTTTGGGTTGGGACTTTTACCGATATTTTGGATGTAAGTTTCCCATATAATTACTAAAACAACAACAGCACCCACAGTGTTATGCTGTGTTGATGAGAAAATTAATGAGACAGTGGAGTGGGAGGGATTTTGTTGTTGTTGTTGTTGTTGTTTTCTCTTGCTTGGAAAAAACTGTTTCGTTGCATTCTGTCCACGTTCTGCATCGATATTTTGGATGTTTTTCGATACTTTGGGTTGGGACTTTTACCGATATTTTGGATGTAAGTTTCCCATATAATTACTAAAACAACAACAGCACCCACAGTGTTATGCTGTGTTGATGAGAAAATTAATGAGACAGTGGAGTGGGAGGGATTTTGTTGTTGTTGTTGTTGTTGTTTTCTCTTGCTTGGAAAAAACTGTTTCGTTGCATTCTGTCCACGTTCTGCATCGATATTTTGGATGTTTTTCGATACTTTGGGTTGGGACTTTTACCGATATTTTGGATGTAAGTTTCCCATATAATTACTAAAACAACAACAGCACCCACAGTGTTATGCTGTGTTGATGAGAAAATTAATGAGACAGTGGAGTGGGAGGGATTTTGTTGTTGTTGTTGTTGTTGTTTTCTCTTGCTTGGAAAAAACTGTTTCGTTGCATTCTGTCCACGTTCTGCATCGATATTTTGGATGTTTTTCGATACTTTGGGTTGGGACTTTTACCGATATTTTGGATGTAAGTTTCCCATATAATTACTAAAACAACAACAGCACCCACAGTGTTATGCTGTGTTGATGAGAAAATTAATGAGACAGTGGAGTGGGAGGGATTTTGTTGTTGTTGTTGTTGTTGTTTTCTCTTGCTTGGAAAAAACTGTTTCGTTGCATTCTGTCCACGTTCTGCATCGATATTTTGGATGTTTTTCGATACTTTGGGTTGGGACTTTTACCGATATTTTGGATGTAAGTTTCCCATATAATTACTAAAACAACAACAGCACCCACAGTGTTATGCTGTGTTGATGAGAAAATTAATGAGACAGTGGAGTGGGAGGGATTTTGTTGTTGTTGTTGTTGTTGTTTTCTCTTGCTTGGAAAAAACTGTTTCGTTGCATTCTGTCCACGTTCTGCATCGATATTTTGGATGTTTTTCGATACTTTGGGTTGGGACTTTTACCGATATTTTGGATGTAAGTTTCCCATATAATTACTAAAACAACAACAGCACCCACAGTGTTATGCTGTGTTGATGAGAAAATTAATGAGACAGTGGAGTGGGAGGGATTTTGTTGTTGTTGTTGTTGTTGTTTTCTCTTGCTTGGAAAAAACTGTTTCGTTGCATTCTGTCCACGTTCTGCATCGATATTTTGGATGTTTTTCGATACTTTGGGTTGGGACTTTTACCGATATTTTGGATGTAAGTTTCCCATATAATTACTAAAACAACAACAGCACCCACAGTGTTATGCTGTGTTGATGAGAAAATTAATGAGACAGTGGAGTGGGAGGGATTTTGTTGTTGTTGTTGTTGTTGTTTTCTCTTGCTTGGAAAAAACTGTTTCGTTGCATTCTGTCCACGTTCTGCATCGATATTTTGGATGTTTTTCGATACTTTGGGTTGGGACTTTTACCGATATTTTGGATGTAAGTTTCCCATATAATTACTAAAACAACAACAGCACCCACAGTGTTATGCTGTGTTGATGAGAAAATTAATGAGACAGTGGAGTGGGAGGGATTTTGTTGTTGTTGTTGTTGTTGTTTTCTCTTGCTTGGAAAAAACTGTTTCGTTGCATTCTGTCCACGTTCTGCATCGATATTTTGGATGTTTTTCGATACTTTGGGTTGGGACTTTTACCGATATTTTGGATGTAAGTTTCCCATATAATTACTAAAACAACAACAGCACCCACAGTGTTATGCTGTGTTGATGAGAAAATTAATGAGACAGTGGAGTGGGAGGGATTTTGTTGTTGTTGTTGTTGTTGTTTTCTCTTGCTTGGAAAAAACTGTTTCGTTGCATTCTGTCCACGTTCTGCATCGATATTTTGGATGTTTTTCGATACTTTGGGTTGGGACTTTTACCGATATTTTGGATGTAAGTTTCCCATATAATTACTAAAACAACAACAGCACCCACAGTGTTATGCTGTGTTGATGAGAAAATTAATGAGACAGTGGAGTGGGAGGGATTTTGTTGTTGTTGTTGTTGTTGTTTTCTCTTGCTTGGAAAAAACTGTTTCGTTGCATTCTGTCCACGTTCTGCATCGATATTTTGGATGTTTTTCGATACTTTGGGTTGGGACTTTTACCGATATTTTGGATGTAAGTTTCCCATATAATTACTAAAACAACAACAGCACCCACAGTGTTATGCTGTGTTGATGAGAAAATTAATGAGACAGTGGAGTGGGAGGGATTTTGTTGTTGTTGTTGTTGTTGTTTTCTCTTGCTTGGAAAAAACTGTTTCGTTGCATTCTGTCCACGTTCTGCATCGATATTTTGGATGTTTTTCGATACTTTGGGTTGGGACTTTTACCGATATTTTGGATGTAAGTTTCCCATATAATTACTAAAACAACAACAGCACCCACAGTGTTATGCTGTGTTGATGAGAAAATTAATGAGACAGTGGAGTGGGAGGGATTTTGTTGTTGTTGTTGTTGTTGTTTTCTCTTGCTTGGAAAAAACTGTTTCGTTGCATTCTGTCCACGTTCTGCATCGATATTTTGGATGTTTTTCGATACTTTGGGTTGGGACTTTTACCGATATTTTGGATGTAAGTTTCCCATATAATTACTAAAACAACAACAGCACCCACAGTGTTATGCTGTGTTGATGAGAAAATTAATGAGACAGTGGAGTGGGAGGGATTTTGTTGTTGTTGTTGTTGTTGTTTTCTCTTGCTTGGAAAAAACTGTTTCGTTGCATTCTGTCCACGTTCTGCATCGATATTTTGGATGTTTTTCGATACTTTGGGTTGGGACTTTTACCGATATTTTGGATGTAAGTTTCCCATATAATTACTAAAACAACAACAGCACCCACAGTGTTATGCTGTGTTGATGAGAAAATTAATGAGACAGTGGAGTGGGAGGGATTTTGTTGTTGTTGTTGTTGTTGTTTTCTCTTGCTTGGAAAAAACTGTTTCGTTGCATTCTGTCCACGTTCTGCATCGATATTTTGGATGTTTTTCGATACTTTGGGTTGGGACTTTTACCGATATTTTGGATGTAAGTTTCCCATATAATTACTAAAACAACAACAGCACCCACAGTGTTATGCTGTGTTGATGAGAAAATTAATGAGACAGTGGAGTGGGAGGGATTTTGTTGTTGTTGTTGTTGTTGTTTTCTCTTGCTTGGAAAAAACTGTTTCGTTGCATTCTGTCCACGTTCTGCATCGATATTTTGGATGTTTTTCGATACTTTGGGTTGGGACTTTTACCGATATTTTGGATGTAAGTTTCCCATATAATTACTAAAACAACAACAGCACCCACAGTGTTATGCTGTGTTGATGAGAAAATTAATGAGACAGTGGAGTGGGAGGGATTTTGTTGTTGTTGTTGTTGTTGTTTTCTCTTGCTTGGAAAAAACTGTTTCGTTGCATTCTGTCCACGTTCTGCATCGATATTTTGGATGTTTTTCGATACTTTGGGTTGGGACTTTTACCGATATTTTGGATGTAAGTTTCCCATATAATTACTAAAACAACAACAGCACCCACAGTGTTATGCTGTGTTGATGAGAAAATTAATGAGACAGTGGAGTGGGAGGGATTTTGTTGTTGTTGTTGTTGTTGTTTTCTCTTGCTTGGAAAAAACTGTTTCGTTGCATTCTGTCCACGTTCTGCATCGATATTTTGGATGTTTTTCGATACTTTGGGTTGGGACTTTTACCGATATTTTGGATGTAAGTTTCCCATATAATTACTAAAACAACAACAGCACCCACAGTGTTATGCTGTGTTGATGAGAAAATTAATGAGACAGTGGAGTGGGAGGGATTTTGTTGTTGTTGTTGTTGTTGTTTTCTCTTGCTTGGAAAAAACTGTTTCGTTGCATTCTGTCCACGTTCTGCATCGATATTTTGGATGTTTTTCGATACTTTGGGTTGGGACTTTTACCGATATTTTGGATGTAAGTTTCCCATATAATTACTAAAACAACAACAGCACCCACAGTGTTATGCTGTGTTGATGAGAAAATTAATGAGACAGTGGAGTGGGAGGGATTTTGTTGTTGTTGTTGTTGTTGTTTTCTCTTGCTTGGAAAAAACTGTTTCGTTGCATTCTGTCCACGTTCTGCATCGATATTTTGGATGTTTTTCGATACTTTGGGTTGGGACTTTTACCGATATTTTGGATGTAAGTTTCCCATATAATTACTAAAACAACAACAGCACCCACAGTGTTATGCTGTGTTGATGAGAAAATTAATGAGACAGTGGAGTGGGAGGGATTTTGTTGTTGTTGTTGTTGTTGTTTTCTCTTGCTTGGAAAAAACTGTTTCGTTGCATTCTGTCCACGTTCTGCATCGATATTTTGGATGTTTTTCGATACTTTGGGTTGGGACTTTTACCGATATTTTGGATGTAAGTTTCCCATATAATTACTAAAACAACAACAGCACCCACAGTGTTATGCTGTGTTGATGAGAAAATTAATGAGACAGTGGAGTGGGAGGGATTTTGTTGTTGTTGTTGTTGTTGTTTTCTCTTGCTTGGAAAAAACTGTTTCGTTGCATTCTGTCCACGTTCTGCATCGATATTTTGGATGTTTTTCGATACTTTGGGTTGGGACTTTTACCGATATTTTGGATGTAAGTTTCCCATATAATTACTAAAACAACAACAGCACCCACAGTGTTATGCTGTGTTGATGAGAAAATTAATGAGACAGTGGAGTGGGAGGGATTTTGTTGTTGTTGTTGTTGTTGTTTTCTCTTGCTTGGAAAAAACTGTTTCGTTGCATTCTGTCCACGTTCTGCATCGATATTTTGGATGTTTTTCGATACTTTGGGTTGGGACTTTTACCGATATTTTGGATGTAAGTTTCCCATATAATTACTAAAACAACAACAGCACCCACAGTGTTATGCTGTGTTGATGAGAAAATTAATGAGACAGTGGAGTGGGAGGGATTTTGTTGTTGTTGTTGTTGTTGTTTTCTCTTGCTTGGAAAAAACTGTTTCGTTGCATTCTGTCCACGTTCTGCATCGATATTTTGGATGTTTTTCGATACTTTGGGTTGGGACTTTTACCGATATTTTGGATGTAAGTTTCCCATATAATTACTAAAACAACAACAGCACCCACAGTGTTATGCTGTGTTGATGAGAAAATTAATGAGACAGTGGAGTGGGAGGGATTTTGTTGTTGTTGTTGTTGTTGTTTTCTCTTGCTTGGAAAAAACTGTTTCGTTGCATTCTGTCCACGTTCTGCATCGATATTTTGGATGTTTTTCGATACTTTGGGTTGGGACTTTTACCGATATTTTGGATGTAAGTTTCCCATATAATTACTAAAACAACAACAGCACCCACAGTGTTATGCTGTGTTGATGAGAAAATTAATGAGACAGTGGAGTGGGAGGGATTTTGTTGTTGTTGTTGTTGTTGTTTTCTCTTGCTTGGAAAAAACTGTTTCGTTGCATTCTGTCCACGTTCTGCATCGATATTTTGGATGTTTTTCGATACTTTGGGTTGGGACTTTTACCGATATTTTGGATGTAAGTTTCCCATATAATTACTAAAACAACAACAGCACCCACAGTGTTATGCTGTGTTGATGAGAAAATTAATGAGACAGTGGAGTGGGAGGGATTTTGTTGTTGTTGTTGTTGTTGTTTTCTCTTGCTTGGAAAAAACTGTTTCGTTGCATTCTGTCCACGTTCTGCATCGATATTTTGGATGTTTTTCGATACTTTGGGTTGGGACTTTTACCGATATTTTGGATGTAAGTTTCCCATATAATTACTAAAACAACAACAGCACCCACAGTGTTATGCTGTGTTGATGAGAAAATTAATGAGACAGTGGAGTGGGAGGGATTTTGTTGTTGTTGTTGTTGTTGTTTTCTCTTGCTTGGAAAAAACTGTTTCGTTGCATTCTGTCCACGTTCTGCATCGATATTTTGGATGTTTTTCGATACTTTGGGTTGGGACTTTTACCGATATTTTGGATGTAAGTTTCCCATATAATTACTAAAACAACAACAGCACCCACAGTGTTATGCTGTGTTGATGAGAAAATTAATGAGACAGTGGAGTGGGAGGGATTTTGTTGTTGTTGTTGTTGTTGTTTTCTCTTGCTTGGAAAAAACTGTTTCGTTGCATTCTGTCCACGTTCTGCATCGATATTTTGGATGTTTTTCGATACTTTGGGTTGGGACTTTTACCGATATTTTGGATGTAAGTTTCCCATATAATTACTAAAACAACAACAGCACCCACAGTGTTATGCTGTGTTGATGAGAAAATTAATGAGACAGTGGAGTGGGAGGGATTTTGTTGTTGTTGTTGTTGTTGTTTTCTCTTGCTTGGAAAAAACTGTTTCGTTGCATTCTGTCCACGTTCTGCATCGATATTTTGGATGTTTTTCGATACTTTGGGTTGGGACTTTTACCGATATTTTGGATGTAAGTTTCCCATATAATTACTAAAACAACAACAGCACCCACAGTGTTATGCTGTGTTGATGAGAAAATTAATGAGACAGTGGAGTGGGAGGGATTTTGTTGTTGTTGTTGTTGTTGTTTTCTCTTGCTTGGAAAAAACTGTTTCGTTGCATTCTGTCCACGTTCTGCATCGATATTTTGGATGTTTTTCGATACTTTGGGTTGGGACTTTTACCGATATTTTGGATGTAAGTTTCCCATATAATTACTAAAACAACAACAGCACCCACAGTGTTATGCTGTGTTGATGAGAAAATTAATGAGACAGTGGAGTGGGAGGGATTTTGTTGTTGTTGTTGTTGTTGTTTTCTCTTGCTTGGAAAAAACTGTTTCGTTGCATTCTGTCCACGTTCTGCATCGATATTTTGGATGTTTTTCGATACTTTGGGTTGGGACTTTTACCGATATTTTGGATGTAAGTTTCCCATATAATTACTAAAACAACAACAGCACCCACAGTGTTATGCTGTGTTGATGAGAAAATTAATGAGACAGTGGAGTGGGAGGGATTTTGTTGTTGTTGTTGTTGTTGTTTTCTCTTGCTTGGAAAAAACTGTTTCGTTGCATTCTGTCCACGTTCTGCATCGATATTTTGGATGTTTTTCGATACTTTGGGTTGGGACTTTTACCGATATTTTGGATGTAAGTTTCCCATATAATTACTAAAACAACAACAGCACCCACAGTGTTATGCTGTGTTGATGAGAAAATTAATGAGACAGTGGAGTGGGAGGGATTTTGTTGTTGTTGTTGTTGTTGTTTTCTCTTGCTTGGAAAAAACTGTTTCGTTGCATTCTGTCCACGTTCTGCATCGATATTTTGGATGTTTTTCGATACTTTGGGTTGGGACTTTTACCGATATTTTGGATGTAAGTTTCCCATATAATTACTAAAACAACAACAGCACCCACAGTGTTATGCTGTGTTGATGAGAAAATTAATGAGACAGTGGAGTGGGAGGGATTTTGTTGTTGTTGTTGTTGTTGTTTTCTCTTGCTTGGAAAAAACTGTTTCGTTGCATTCTGTCCACGTTCTGCATCGATATTTTGGATGTTTTTCGATACTTTGGGTTGGGACTTTTACCGATATTTTGGATGTAAGTTTCCCATATAATTACTAAAACAACAACAGCACCCACAGTGTTATGCTGTGTTGATGAGAAAATTAATGAGACAGTGGAGTGGGAGGGATTTTGTTGTTGTTGTTGTTGTTGTTTTCTCTTGCTTGGAAAAAACTGTTTCGTTGCATTCTGTCCACGTTCTGCATCGATATTTTGGATGTTTTTCGATACTTTGGGTTGGGACTTTTACCGATATTTTGGATGTAAGTTTCCCATATAATTACTAAAACAACAACAGCACCCACAGTGTTATGCTGTGTTGATGAGAAAATTAATGAGACAGTGGAGTGGGAGGGATTTTGTTGTTGTTGTTGTTGTTGTTTTCTCTTGCTTGGAAAAAACTGTTTCGTTGCATTCTGTCCACGTTCTGCATCGATATTTTGGATGTTTTTCGATACTTTGGGTTGGGACTTTTACCGATATTTTGGATGTAAGTTTCCCATATAATTACTAAAACAACAACAGCACCCACAGTGTTATGCTGTGTTGATGAGAAAATTAATGAGACAGTGGAGTGGGAGGGATTTTGTTGTTGTTGTTGTTGTTGTTTTCTCTTGCTTGGAAAAAACTGTTTCGTTGCATTCTGTCCACGTTCTGCATCGATATTTTGGATGTTTTTCGATACTTTGGGTTGGGACTTTTACCGATATTTTGGATGTAAGTTTCCCATATAATTACTAAAACAACAACAGCACCCACAGTGTTATGCTGTGTTGATGAGAAAATTAATGAGACAGTGGAGTGGGAGGGATTTTGTTGTTGTTGTTGTTGTTGTTTTCTCTTGCTTGGAAAAAACTGTTTCGTTGCATTCTGTCCACGTTCTGCATCGATATTTTGGATGTTTTTCGATACTTTGGGTTGGGACTTTTACCGATATTTTGGATGTAAGTTTCCCATATAATTACTAAAACAACAACAGCACCCACAGTGTTATGCTGTGTTGATGAGAAAATTAATGAGACAGTGGAGTGGGAGGGATTTTGTTGTTGTTGTTGTTGTTGTTTTCTCTTGCTTGGAAAAAACTGTTTCGTTGCATTCTGTCCACGTTCTGCATCGATATTTTGGATGTTTTTCGATACTTTGGGTTGGGACTTTTACCGATATTTTGGATGTAAGTTTCCCATATAATTACTAAAACAACAACAGCACCCACAGTGTTATGCTGTGTTGATGAGAAAATTAATGAGACAGTGGAGTGGGAGGGATTTTGTTGTTGTTGTTGTTGTTGTTTTCTCTTGCTTGGAAAAAACTGTTTCGTTGCATTCTGTCCACGTTCTGCATCGATATTTTGGATGTTTTTCGATACTTTGGGTTGGGACTTTTACCGATATTTTGGATGTAAGTTTCCCATATAATTACTAAAACAACAACAGCACCCACAGTGTTATGCTGTGTTGATGAGAAAATTAATGAGACAGTGGAGTGGGAGGGATTTTGTTGTTGTTGTTGTTGTTGTTTTCTCTTGCTTGGAAAAAACTGTTTCGTTGCATTCTGTCCACGTTCTGCATCGATATTTTGGATGTTTTTCGATACTTTGGGTTGGGACTTTTACCGATATTTTGGATGTAAGTTTCCCATATAATTACTAAAACAACAACAGCACCCACAGTGTTATGCTGTGTTGATGAGAAAATTAATGAGACAGTGGAGTGGGAGGGATTTTGTTGTTGTTGTTGTTGTTGTTTTCTCTTGCTTGGAAAAAACTGTTTCGTTGCATTCTGTCCACGTTCTGCATCGATATTTTGGATGTTTTTCGATACTTTGGGTTGGGACTTTTACCGATATTTTGGATGTAAGTTTCCCATATAATTACTAAAACAACAACAGCACCCACAGTGTTATGCTGTGTTGATGAGAAAATTAATGAGACAGTGGAGTGGGAGGGATTTTGTTGTTGTTGTTGTTGTTGTTTTCTCTTGCTTGGAAAAAACTGTTTCGTTGCATTCTGTCCACGTTCTGCATCGATATTTTGGATGTTTTTCGATACTTTGGGTTGGGACTTTTACCGATATTTTGGATGTAAGTTTCCCATATAATTACTAAAACAACAACAGCACCCACAGTGTTATGCTGTGTTGATGAGAAAATTAATGAGACAGTGGAGTGGGAGGGATTTTGTTGTTGTTGTTGTTGTTGTTTTCTCTTGCTTGGAAAAAACTGTTTCGTTGCATTCTGTCCACGTTCTGCATCGATATTTTGGATGTTTTTCGATACTTTGGGTTGGGACTTTTACCGATATTTTGGATGTAAGTTTCCCATATAATTACTAAAACAACAACAGCACCCACAGTGTTATGCTGTGTTGATGAGAAAATTAATGAGACAGTGGAGTGGGAGGGATTTTGTTGTTGTTGTTGTTGTTGTTTTCTCTTGCTTGGAAAAAACTGTTTCGTTGCATTCTGTCCACGTTCTGCATCGATATTTTGGATGTTTTTCGATACTTTGGGTTGGGACTTTTACCGATATTTTGGATGTAAGTTTCCCATATAATTACTAAAACAACAACAGCACCCACAGTGTTATGCTGTGTTGATGAGAAAATTAATGAGACAGTGGAGTGGGAGGGATTTTGTTGTTGTTGTTGTTGTTGTTTTCTCTTGCTTGGAAAAAACTGTT